>JAWQFJ010015161.1:0-15018 GCA_034096865.1 Theodoxus fluviatilis | reverse complement strand
TTTGTGAGGCCTTGTCATCCTACACCATCATGCCAAATTGGGTGTTGATAGACTTAATAGTCTCCGAGAAAAATCCAACGTTAAAGTTTTTTAAGGATTACAGGACGCCCGGACGCCCGGACGCCCGGACGGACGACACGGGTGACCTAGTATGAAAGTATAACATGTGTACTACAATGTTATGAAGTTTGGAAGATTAATCTTACATAGTTCAGGGTCAAGGTCACTTAAAAATATGTATACAATCCAACTTTAAAGAGCTCCTGTGACCTTGACCTTGAAGCAAGGTCAATCAAACTGGTATCAAAAGATAGGGATTACTTTGCCCTATAAACCATATATAGGTCAGGTATCCAATCTCAAAAACTTCAGTCAAAAATTGGGAAAATGTGAAAAATGGCTGTTTTTTAGACGGCCCCTGCGACCTTGACCTTGAAGCAAGGTCAAGTCACCATGTATGTTTTTGTACGCCTTGTCATCATACACCATCATGCCAAATTGGGTGTTGATAGACTTAACAGTGTCCGAGAAAAATCCGGAGGTTAAAGTTTGTACGGACGCCCGGACGCCCGGACGCCCGGACGCCCGGACGGACGAAACGGGTGAGTACATAGACTCACTTTTGCTTCGCATGTGAGTCAAAAATGGAAACAGCACACAGGCAGGTACAGAGACAAACAGACTAGAATGTTAACAACAAAGTGCGACGTATGCAAGCATGCATGCGCGCGACCACGTACACAGACACACACATATATACATTTACATACATGTACACATACACACGCACACACACACATATATATATATATATATATATATACATACACACATTCAGTCATAAACAAACATATATACTGACACACACACAAATACAGGAGACCACACACACACACACACACACACACGCACGCACGCACACACACACGCGCGCGCGCGCGCACACACACACACTTACACACACACGCACACAAACACTCACACACATACACAAACACATAAAAACTTACACACTCACACACACGGATACAGACAGACTCACAGTGAGGCAGTCAGATGGACGGACGGTCGGACAGTCGGGCGGACGGAGGCAGTTATAGAGATTGAAAGGGAGGGGGGGGGGGGGGGGAGAGGGAGTGAGAGAGGGATGGATGGATGGAGGGAGAGAGTGATTGATGAATGCATGGATGGAGGGGTGTATGGAGCTTAATGGCCTCTCATCCATATAGGCTATATAAGCCACACTGTTAGTAAACTTATGGAATTCTACTGTATGTACATGTATATAAAAATGTTAACGTAAAAGTTTAACACAGTAGAGGTAAATTGAAAAATATCGAAAAACAACGAAGACATAATAGGACTCAAAGATGAGAGTAAAACAGAAATGTTCTAAAATTTTATCACAGCAAAGGATTCTTCGAACATTTCTGAAAGACTCTTAAACCCGGGGTGGGTAAATAAGCAAGTCGGGGAAATTTCACCAGAACGTGCCTCATGATGAGCCTGCATTCAGGTACGGCACTCAGGCTCCCACCGCGATAAATAGGAGTGGGTCAGGACAGAATGGCCTAACCGGGAACGGCAGAGCACAAGCTGTTCTCTTGTGATGAGTGACCGGGTGCGTGTGGGGGGTGGGGGTGGGGGGGTGGGGAGGTGCCCACCCCACCCCACCCCACCCCACCCCACCCCACGTAGAAGTAAATTCACGAAGTTTCTCATGTGCTTTGCCGTATTAGTCGGCCAGACACAAATTAAAAATATGTATTTATTGATGTGAGGTTCTAGGTCGCCCGCCGGGATTCTGCATAGGGATGGAGGAAGGACTAGGGGAATAGCAACATTGGCAGTTTGATCTGCTCTCTCGTTCCTCGGAGTACTCATATGGTTGGGAACCCAGCAAAAAATGACTTTAGTACTCCGACTCTAAAGCTGACATATATGGTGGAAAACACCTGTAATGGAGATAGAGGTTTTCGGAAGTATCTCACCTGAGAGAGACTTCGTTTTTGCTGGTGACGTTGGTAGTCCAACCACTGTATAGAAATTTAGGTGGAGGGTGGATGGGAGTTGAGTTCTGCCCCGGGGTGATGAGCGGTGTTTGCTCTGAGGTATGAGTAGTAGTGAGTAAAGGTGGGTCGTGAGTTGGTTGTGAGAAGATAGCTATATTAGAGAGAGCAAGAAGACAGCGATCAGTCCGCCTACTGAGAGAAGACAAAAGATATAGATCAGTCCACCTACTAAGAGAAGACAGAAGATAGAGATCGATCTGCCTGCTGGTGAGAAGAAGAGAGAAGAGGAGGGCGAAGCACCGAAGAGTGAAGAAGACGAAGAAGAGAGTGCAGGAAGGCAAAGCACAGAAGAGAGAAGCAGACGAAGAGAAGAGATCGGCTTCACACACACAGCAGAGACGGGCAGAGAGAGAGAGAGAGAGATAGATAGAGAGAGAGAGAGAGAGAGAGAGAGAGAGAGAGAGAGAGGGATGAGTTGGAAGGTTTGTTTGAGTTTTACACGGGTTGATAGTTTTTACTTGTCGAGGGCTGATCTACGCGCTTTTATTTTTTATATAAGAAGGCTGACCGACATTTTACTTGTGCTTTTTCATATTTCCCGTTGGGAGTGAAGTAGGTGAACAGTAGGTGTAATTTTATAAGATTGGGTTATTAAGAATGTTGTGTTTCAACCATATACCAATGTAACATTCTTTTTATTTTTATTTTTCTCTTCTACCCCTGTTACGGGCATGTTTTATGTTGAAATATAAAGACACTAGATGGTTTACCCGTCTCCACCTTTTCCCGTCTCCACCTGTTCCAGTCTGCACCTTTTCCCATATCCACCTTTTCCCGTCTCCACCTTTTCCCGTCTCCACCTTTTTACATCTCCACCTTGTCCCACCTTTTCCTGCCTCCACCTTTTCCCGTTTCCACCTTTTCTTGTCTCCACCTTTTCCCGTCTCCACCTTTTCCATTTCCCTCTCCCCCTAAATAACCGTATCGTAGATACTTTCCCACCCCCAACCCCCTCACATTCACCAAACATCAACGCGTGATGAGATGAGCGAGCTCGGACCAGTAAAACCTCGTGCAGCACGAACCACACATTGAAGCCGAGTTGCCTCCCTTTACCCTCTCATGAAGCACACTTTGAAGCCGAGTGCATCCCTTTGCCGTCAACAGTCCCATGACTAAAAAGTTCCAGAGGGAATATCTCCAGAACGGTCGGAGGTACGCCTTCCAAAATGCGACGACTACCCCCATCCAGTCACAGGAGAGTGACATGCCAAATTTCGCAGAGATCCGTGCACGGGCGGCCAAACATATAGACCGGATGGATATCCGGATACACAAAAACCGTTTGGGTTTTATATATATATAAATAACCCGGAGACCTGTTTTATTTCGTTTTTGTGGATCCCCGTAACAACACCATACGACTCACATGCTTGACCTTGACCTTCAAGGTCAAGGTCAAACAACTAAACCTACCAATGACATCATACACTAAGAAATGCTTTACACATTTTTCCTACCAAAATACATGTGACCTTGACCCAAGGTCAAGGTCATCCAAGGTCATGCAACACAAAGCTGTTAATTCAAGACATAGGAATCACAATGGTGCTTATTGGCACTTTCTACCATGAGATATGGTCACTTTTAGTGGTTCACTACCCCATTTTGGTCACATTTCATAAGGGTCCAAGTGACCTTGACCTTGATGATATGTGACCAAATGTGTCTCATGATGAAAGTATAACATGTGCCCCACATAATTATTAAGTTTGAAACAGTTATCTTCCATAGTTCAGGGTCAGGATCACTTCAAAATATGTATACAATCCAACTTTAAAGAGCTCCTGTGACCTTGACCTTGAATCAAGGTCAACCAAACTGGTATCAAAAGATAGGGATTACTTTGCCCTATATACCATTTATAGATGAGGTATCCAATCTCAAAAACTTCAGAGAAAATTGAGAAAATGTGAAAAATGACTGTTTTTTAGACAACATTTATGGCCCCTGCGACCTTGACCTTGAAGCAAGGACAAGTCACTATGTATGTTTTTTGAGGCCTTGTCATCATACACCATCATGCCACATTTGGTATTGATAGACTTAATAGTCTCCGAGAAAAATCCAACGTTAAAGTTTTCGGACGCCCGGACGCCCGGACGCCCGGACGGACGAAAAGGGTGAGTACATAGACTCACTTTTGCTTCGCATGTGAGTCAAAAAGTAAGGATGGGAGATCTCCCTATCCCTCAAAGCCTGTAATGCTGAAGGGAATCATACATCCTGAGGGCTCTGCGCAACCTATTGTTCTTGTCAATGTCATGAGCAGCCTCGAGTGCACTAAGCTCTGTGGAGTAGATCAAAATCCCATCCGGTAAAAGTGAGCAAAATACTGAGTCGGGGCTACAACAGCTGCAGCCATGCCCTCCTTCTTTGGAATCATCTGTGTACGAATGATGAATATCTGCACATTTCGATCAAACTTCCTTGAACATACTTTGTAAAATGAGAGAGAGAATGTTAATCTGTATGAAGTTATTTAGATTTGATAAAACATCTGGCTCAGGCATGAGCCATATATAGAGAGGATAGATGTAGAGGAGGGTAAAAATGTTTAGCCGAAGATTAACAGCGGCCAGGTCCCCTATAACCCGCATTCCCTTCAGTGGAGTGGAGTGGGGTTTGACTCTGTACAGCTGCAAAAATCCCGACTAAAAGATTTTTGTCAAAAGAAAGGTTGGACGGGATTGAAGACAGTCTACTGATTTTTGTAATACAAGTTTACGTCTACGCAAGAGAGGTGAAAGTTATCGAGCCTCCGCACACAGACTCTCCAAAGGAGAGGTGCAGGAAGGCACCCAGGCACAACCAAAGGCTCTCGTGGTGTATGGGGTCAAGCATCAACAAGTAAGGCTTGCCAGTTGACACGTACACAAAACACCTTTAATCTAATTTAGAGAGAACAAGCGCTCTACATAGTCTGAGTAAAACACTGAAATCCCCATCCCGCTGAGAGAGAGAGAGAGAGAGAGAGAGAGATTGAGAAAGAGAGAGAGATTGAGAGAGAGATTGAGAGATTGAGGGAGATTGAGAGAGAGAGAGAGCGAGAGAGAGAGAGAGATTGAGAAAGAGAGAGATTGAGAGAGAGATTGAGAGATTGAGAGAGATTGAGAGAGAGATTGAGAGAGAGAGATTGAGAGAGAGAGATTGAAAAAGAGAGAGATTGAGAGAGAGATTGAGAGATTGAGAGAGATTGAGAGATTGAGAGAGATTGAGAGATTGAGAGAGATTGAGAGAGAGATTGAGAGAGAGAGATTGAGAGAGAGAGATAGAGAGAGAGAGATTGAGAAAGAGAGAGATTGAGAGAGAGATTGAGAAAGAGAGACAGATTGAGAGAGATTGAGAGATTGAGAGAGATTGAGAGAGAGAGAGAGAGCGAGAGAGATTGAGAGAGAGATTGAGAGATTGAGAGATTGAGAGAGATTGAGAGAGAGATTGAGAGAGAGAGAGATTGAGAGAGAGATTGAGAGATTGAGAGAGATTGAGAGAGAGATTGAGAGAGAGAGATTGAGAGAGAGAGAGATAGAGAGAGATTGAGAGATTGAGAGAGATTGAGATTGAGAGAGAGAGAGAGAGAGAGAGCGAGAGAGAGTGAGAGAGAGTGAGAGAGAGAGAGGGAGAGAGAGAGAGAGAGAGAGAGAGAGAGAGAGAGAGAGAGAGAGAGAGAGAGAGAGAGAGAGAGAGAGAGAGCGAGAGAGCGAGAGAGCAAAACAAACACATTAACACAAACGTAGGAACACGCAAATCGATTAGTAACTGAACGACAACCAGACGAATGAGCACAAGGATTCTCTGTCCGAGGCGTCACCAATACATGCAAAGTAACAACGTCGAACTTTAGACTTCTGTGCAGTAAGCTATGATTATCATGAGAATATCATGCATGCCTCAGTGATAGCGTGAAACTGTGGTCAGTTTCTAACAGGACAGAATCGATTGAGAGAAACTCCCATCCACCCACCACCCACACCCATCCCATTCTGTGAACCCCAGTCAGTTAAAGTCTCTAGTGGACTAGAATGCCTCCCCCCTCCCCGCACCTCCCAACCCCCATCCCCACCCCCCACCTCTACAAAAAAGCTCAGCAACTCAGAGTGACTGTTGAATTTGTTTGATTGACTATCATCGTTTTGTGTCAAAACTGCTAAGCATGGATGTATCATTACATATGCCAGAGGAACGGAACTGGCCTCGAAATCCATCACTTCAAAACATTCATGAGGCTTTGGAATGGGAGAGAAAATAACAGCCTTACCCGTTGGTGGCGTCACCCAGGCTCTACGTCATCACTAATCAAAACAAAACATTATCTCCCTTGCAACTAGGAAGAAAATCTCCGTGTGGTATGGCAATACATGATTTATGTGTATGACAGGCTTCTGTGAAAGCAAGATAAACTGGACAAATGACCTAATAGATCACTTCATAATTCATATATCCGTACCACGTGATCGTTGTTCTCGATTGTCATTGGCTGTTGCAAATCTACATGTAAACGATGCCATTCAGTAATGGTCGCAAGCGAGAATGCACACACGATAACTGCATAATATACATTTTATTTTCGCGTGATAGTTCTTTTGGCTCCGTCTCAATGGCATTTCATTGCCCGATTCTCGGCTGCAGCAATGGAAGCTTTTGACTTGAGAAGTGGTAGGCTGCTATTTGCGAGTCATGGAGTTTGCCACTACTCGGACGAGTGCTCCGAGGGTGGAACATGTCCTGACAATGTGCATAGCACTGGCCTGACTTTCTTCATAATGTTGTTGATCTCATTTTAAAATGTTCTGACAACATCATTGACCGCAGCAGACAAATAATAGCCAACTGCAGACTCTCCTTTTGATATTGTTGATCTAAAAAATGTTCTTATGACATTACGGGCGGCAATGGCCGGAGACGCGTTGTCTTCACTTCCGGAGTTATTTGTAGAAGCCATGTGCTTTCAGCCATGTTGGTAGGAGGCGAGCTCTGTCTGCTAAGCTGTGCTACGGGAGACGTGCAACCATGCCGACTTCTTACTGCGTGAAAAATTATTTTAACAACCAACAAAAAGAAAAATTAAGAGGAGTCAAACGCTCCTACTACTTTATACCATCAGAGAAAACCAGTCAAGGTCCGATTGTGCAAAGGGTGACCGAAGCTAGACGAAGAGGATGGAAAAAGAAGATTTATTACATAATAGATCTGACCTTTCGAGACAAACACCCGGCGAGAATCAGCAGACATTTCCCACGAATCCTGCTACGAAGAATCGATAGACTTCCAAAGACTTGTAATTCTTGAACTCTTTCAACGTGTACGCCGATGATCCGAGTACAACAATTAAATATGTCCAAAGTACTCGTTGGCGGAGTGTTCCTCAATTCTGGATCACGTTGGTGCTTCGTGAGCTGGTATGGATGGATTGATGGAGTTTAAAGGCTTATCAGTCTTTGTAGGCTACGTAAGGCCACCGTGCACAAAAACCACTAGAATAGTTTCGAGTCAGCGCAAATCAAGTCACGATGTACCTAGTTACTCGCCTCTTACGAATCGCGAAGGGAGATGCGGTGGGTCAATTCTTACCTCCCCTCCCTAACCCACAGGGAGCGTCAGCTGGTATACGAGCCCGCCGATCACCTCAATTTTGTTGAGGTAAAATCGACAGGCATCGGGCTTGCGAAAGTCAATGTAATGCGTTTTCTTCCTCACGGACATTACCTTAGAAAGAAAAATGTATCAACTAACTCTAATTATTTTAGATGTTGGTTTCTTGGCACAGCCAGCTTACCATGTCGCAGCAGATACACAAATAAGAGAAAAGCAAAACGATCACTCGTGCACTGAGTTTTGATGCGTGACCGGGACACTTCCCGCAGTATGTTTTGTTTGCTTTGTAAGGTTATAGCACTAGCTGTAGGTGTAACAATGGTCAGTTATTAATATAATTGGTGAATTTAGTTGTCATGAAACTTTGTTTTGTGCTTTATGCCATTTTCTTGTCATAATCTTACACGTTACGTTACGCCGAATGCGGGCAAGTTGATCATGCACTCATCGACTCTATGATCGTGAATGTTCTGTCCTCGCCTGACCAGGGAAACGAAATAGTCAATTCAAGCCAGAACTAAACAGTTATCTGCTGCCACTCATTCGAGCTTTACATGAAACATTATATCACACTAGCTCGATCGTCTGCTGGTGTAGTGGCTACGGTTCGATCGTGTTCGTCTGCTAGGTATGTACTGTGTGGTTTGTTTACATCTTTTCTGTGGGTTTTGTGAATTTTCTGTCCTCGCCTGACCAGGGAAACGAAATAATCAATTCAAGCCGGAACTAAACAGTTATCTGCTGTCACTCATTAGAGCTTTACATGAAACATTATATCACACTAGCTCGATCGTCTGCTGGTGTAGTGGCTACGGTTCGATCGTGTTCGTCTGCTAGGTATGTACGGTGTGGTTTGTTTACATCTTTTCTGTGGGTTTTGTGAATTTTCTGTCCTCGCCTGACCAGGGAAACGAAATAATCAATTCAAGCCGGAACTAAACAGTTATCTGCTGTCACTCATTAGAGCTTTACATGAAACATTATATCACACTAGCTCGATCGTCTGCTGGTGTAGTGGCTACGGTTCGATCGCGTTCGTCTGCTAGGTATGTACAGTGTGGTTTGTTTACTTCTCTTCTGTGGGTTTTGTGCAGAAAGTATACGTGACAAGTCTATTATGACTATTTTCGATTAGTTTTTTTATTCTAATTAAACTTTTTGCATGCTTAATGCCACCCTTTTGCCATGATCTAGCGATAATCACTCCTCAACACAGACCCGAAACATACCCCAACATATGGCTGCGCTGCTAATTACCATATGACCCCTGGTGAACTCATCCCAGGCCATCGACGAAACCGACCGTGAGCCTCTATTGGGTATGGATCTGGATCTGGATCATATAAGTTGCAGTTACCACTTCTGGTTGTCATCGCAACTGATGCGGGAGAGCGCATTTAATTAATTTTTTTTAAGACAGTGAAAGTGTTCATTGGGTGGGTGACAGCTATGACAGTCTCGGCGCTGATGATGCTGCGCCGGCTAGTCGAGCTGGTTTAGTAATCCATTTATTGCATGTTTAAAGTACTTCTTCAAATTTCAGAAATAAGCCACATCACCAGTTGATATTAACTCGATTACAGTTTCGACTGAGTGATGGATAAACTCCTCGAGTGACCTAGTAAACACCCGGCAGTCTTAACCGGTCGTTCAGATCGCACATCTCGCACTGTCTGACTCGGAGTACGATCAGATGAAAGGGAAGGGAAGTTCCTGTAAAAGCTCTTGTTTTGTTTTGGCACATTGTAAACGTTGAACTAATGCATTCACACACAGATGTAGGTGTACAGTAAATGTGATGTGGAGTTCGTTCCATCAGTTAGGAACCTTGGTGTTACCTTAGATTGTCATCTCAATATGTCGGAACACGTCAGGAACACATGCAAGATCGCCTACATGCACATCAGACAGATCAGTGCAATTCGTCATCTTCTCACACAAGAAGCTACTCAAACTCTCGTCTGTGCTTTCATTCTTTCACGCCTTGACTACTACAATAGCCTTCTTTCCGGTTGCCCTTAGTATCTCGTGGATCGGCTCCAAAGAGTCCAGAACTCTGCTGCTCGCCTCAGCTGTAAAGTTAGAAAGTCTCATCACATTACTCCTATCCTCCACTCTCTTCATTGGCTACCAGTTTCTGCTAGGATCCAATACAAAACCTCCTGCCTCTGCTTCAACTCTGTCTCTGCTGTCGCTCCTCTCTATCTGTCTCAACTCCTTCACATCTACACACCATCTAGACAACTTCGCTCTTCTTGCGACACTCGCATCTTCAAAATTCCATCCGTTAGGTCAAAAACATTTGGTCAGCGTACTTTTTCATACCAGGGTCCTACCACCTGGAACGGACTCCCCTTCTCAGTGCGTCATGCAAACACTGCAGCTTCCTTTCGGTCAAATCTGAAAACCCACTTGTTCTCTAAGTCCTATTGAAAATATTTCGTACTTGCTGAATGTTTCAGGCTCATGTTTGTATATAATGCATGTGTGTGTTTCTTCACGTGTAGGATGCATGTTGTATTATAACGTGCGTATGTGCGTTTCATGTCCAGGCTCAAACTGTATGATAATGTGTGCGTGTTTTTGTGTGTGTGCGCGCCTAGAGCTTCACTATGTACTTTTTTGACTGTGCGGAGGAAGTGCGCCTTACAAATAAACATATTATTATTATTATTATTATTATTATTATTATTTATTATTATTATTATTATTATTATTATTATTATTATTATTATGTGCTCGTTCACACACAGAAATCATTTGTTAACACGCGGAGCGAGTCAGTGCGTACAGAGCATGCGCCATTTGCAAGATGGCAGCTGAACTACAAAGTGGTTTATTTACTGCAATCAAAAGAGAGGAAGAATTGCAGTTAGTTACTGAATCTTTCCCCCCGATACCGAGTAGGCTTACTTAAGTTTTTTTTTAAATGTAGTCATTTCATTCTCCGACAAAACCCACAAAAGACAGTGAGGATGTGATCTATCAAGGCGCGACCGACCGACCGACAGACAGACAGACACACAGACAGACACACAGACAGACACACAGACAGACACACAGACAGACAGACACACAGACAGGCAGGCAGGTAGGCAGGCAGGCAGGCAGGCAGGCAGGCAGGCAGACAGACAGAGAGGCAGGCAGGCAGGCAGGCAGGCAGGCAGACAGACAGAGAGGCAGGCAGGCAGGCAGGAGGCAGACAGACAGAGAGGCAGGCAGGCAGGCAGGCAGGCAGGTAGGCAGGCAGGCAGGCAGGCAGACAGACAGAGAGGCAGGCAGGCAGGCAGGCAGGAGGCAGGCAGACACACACACACACACACACACACACACACACACACAGAAGAGAGACAGACAAACAAACAGACAGATAGACAGACAAATAAACAGACAGACAGACAGGCAGACAGACAGACAGTCAGACACACAGACACACAGACAGGCAGGCAGGCAGGCAGGCAGGCAAGCAGCAGGCAGGCAGGCAGGCAGACAGACAGACAGACAGACAGACAGACAGACAGACAGACAGACAGACACACACACACACACACACACGCACGCGCACACACGCACACACAGACAGGCACACAGACACACAGACAGAAACAAAGACAGAAACAGAAACACAGACAGACAGACTGACAAATGGGGGGGGGGGGGGGGGGGGACACGGGGGAGGAAGGCAGGGGGGGGGGGGGAGGGGGGCGAGAAAAGGTTAACGAAGAAGGCATTATGTCAAAACAATTCAACGTAGAATATTTTTTATAGCGTACAATGAAAATGTAATAAATGTGCGAAAATATAAACAAAGAAGAGCGACGAGTTTAAACGTCGATTTCGATTATGATAAAAACTCATTTTTGCATTTAATGTTCGCTAACTTCCTGACTACACAACACTTCACAATTTTTTGTGTGCTTTTTCGAAGAAGAAAATGGAGGACGAAGAGTTTGGCAGATTTGCAAGCGCACTCCTCACCGTAGAATATGTGTTTTCTTTGCACCAGTTACTGGTAGCATAAACTGAAGTTGTGAACATCTGCCGAACACAGTGAAAAAACGCCGAGTTGTAAATATAGCCTTAAACAAAAGTTAAGAATCCAAATTTCAAACAGTCTTATCACTGAGGAGTAGTTTTGTGAAAATCGAAACATTTGCGACCGAGAAATGAAGCAAACTGCTTCCCGAAAATAATTTTGTCGGAGTGACCTTTCTGCGCAGTTTGTTGCAATTCGAGAATGGTTTGTCCACGTGTGCTTGAAAACTTAAACGTGTACACGCATATGTGTATGCATGTATTCATGTGTGTGTATTGCGAATGCGGGATGCTGGTTGCACGCATGTTAGCAAGGGTACTTGATTGTTAGTGTGGTGTGGTTCTGAATGTATCAGCGTATGTGTGCCTGTGCGTGCGTGCGTACGTGCGTGTGTGCGTGCGTGTGTGTTTGTGTGTATGTGTGTGTGTGTGTGACTATTTGCTCGTGTGCATACAAATGTACCATCACTCGTCAGCATGAGTCTGAATGCAACGACACATTTGTGCACGACACAGCACCCAGCACATGGCGTGGAGGAAGATGTGCTAGTTTTACCCGGACTCCTCTTTTTGTGTGAATTTCGTGATGGTCGCTGGTTGAACGACACCTAACATCGGCGGCGCCATCTTGCGTGAAGGTTCACGCGACGTAGTAAGCAGCGCTTCCATGCACTCTCTGAAGGTGGGCAAGAGCGGGTCCTCTCTGGGGTCGGATTTTTCCAGCGCCTCCAGTTTGGAGCTGCAGTCGCGTAGTTTGCGTTTGACTGTGACCCTGAGACGGCTAAAGTCTTTGGGAGTGAGTTCCAAAGCGGACATCTCATGCAGCCTGGAAGCTTGCTTCACAGCGCCATTCATTCTGCTCGGCAGCGGAATCTCTCTCTCCCTGGATCGCGGAATGCAGTTGGCATGAGCGCCTTTGAATGCCTTAAGTTGATTCAACAGTTCCTTTTTGTAGGCCCGCTCCAAGGCCAGCGAACGCTGCCGCAGGGTGTGGATGGTGCGCATGGCCCAGAGAACTTCATCGGGCATGTACTCTGTCCTGGTCAACTTGCTGGTCAGCAGCTCCCCCTCGGGCGTGGTGTCGAACAGCCGTCTGATTTGGAAGCGGAACTGGTGCAGAATGTTCCTGGCCTGCTGCGCAGCTATGACGGCCTGACTGGGTCGGTAATGCATATCCTCGGGCTCGTACTCAGGCTCGACGTAGCTGTGTCTGGGGATGTCCTTATCTCTCTCGTAGGCGATCCTGCTCGCTTCCATTTCTTTGGCGATCTCGCAGCAAGCTAGCGCCCCTCTTTCACTGGTAGGGATTTCTATGGTGACCTTCTCTTGATTTTTCTCGAACTTGTCCATGATGTAGGAATCGTCTGGTTTCAGTGACTGGTCGCTATCATTCTCCTTGTCGACTCGATTGAAAGCTTCGTCAAAACTTGCTCGTCTGTTATCTGAAGCATTGTCGTTTGTTTGTCGATTGTTGTTGTCGTCGTCTGGCTCCTTTGTTATTAGCCAGGAAAAGTCTGGGCTCTTTAAGCTTTCCGTGGACCCTACTTCGGGTAGTTCAATAGACAATAAAATCTCGGGGCTGCTCGCCCCCTCAGTAAATGTCTCTTCTTTGGCAGAAAATGACAAATCTTGGGGAGTAGGCGCCGGGGGGGATAGACTACCTAATGTCTTGTTTTGGATATCGCTGACAGGTGTAGATGATGGTGCGGGGGGTTGGGGATCTACAATCAAAGCTTTTTGTCGTCGGCGTGTTTTGTTTTCCTCACCGTTTTTTGATTGTAGCCTTCGCATACAGCGCACTTGGCAGGTGAGACACGTTTCCTCTGGGCCTGCTTTCCTCCCTCGACACCCTTTCTCATTAGCGTCGCCTTTGCTTTTCTGCGATTTCTTCCTATCGCCAAACCCGCTGAAAGCTATCCAGTCCTCCACCGACTTCTTGGGTCGAGTCGTGATGGCGGGCAGAACGAGCGGGTCTGTGTCGGAGGAGGAGCGGTGCTGCATCACTTTCTTCTGATGAGAGAAGGTGGATTTCATGTAACTCTTCGTTTCAGTCGGGGGATGCCCCGAGTCCCTGCCGAGACCCTTTTGCGCGTGAGCCTTGCTTGCTACAGCTACTGCTTTCTTGGTCATTTTGCATTCGTGCATCTTTTTGAGGGGAGGTCTCCCCACAGAGGAAGTCTTGTCCAGTGAGTTTGACATTTTCAGTGGAGGAGCAAGCCTCGGAGTAAGGAAGCGTTTGTTTCTGGGAAATTTAGCATCCCGTCCATTGAAAGTGGAAGAGCCGAACTTTACCTGAGCCGCTTGTCTTGCAGTCCCGGGTTCCTGGCTCCGCGGAAGAGCGGCGCCGTTGGAGGCGGAAGTCTGTCCGACACAGGTATCCCGCTGGACAGCCATCTCGAGAGTGAAAGGTCGCCTCTTACCTGTCTAGGAGCTTCTTAGATCGTCTCCAATCCACCCGTAGTCGGAGATGCTACTTGTTTTGTTTTGAGTACAAAGCAGTACGCCAAGGAGAATCCCTGCGTTTTTCGTCGAGGCACCTTTGCAGAGATGATCCATACAGCACTGGTTGTTTCCCTGCCTCAAGGCTTGTCTGACGATGCAGTGATTTGTTTCTCGTATGCTGTCTTTTCTTCAACAGATAATCGTGATTGCAATGGTTTTGGCGTGGGCTCCGACTGGCATGGGAGCAACGAAATAAGGCTACGCACAGGGCCATCAACCAATGTCGGAATGATGATGAACTCGACGTCATTTGATGACATCATAAAACTTGCTCCTTTTTAGACCATACTGTTAATGGTAAACGCTTTGTGGGTGACAGCGACGGCAGTGGCGGTGCTGGTGATGGTAGTGGTGGCAGTAGTTGTGGTGATGGTAGTGGTGGCAGTAGTTGTGGTGATGGTAGTGGTGGCAGTAGTTGTGGTGATGGTAGTGGTGGCAGTAGTTGTGGTGGTGGTCGTGGTGGCAGTAGTTGTGGTGATGGTAGTGGTGGCAGTAGTTGTGGTGATGGTAGTGGTGGCAGTAGTTGTGGTGATGGTAGTGGTGGCAGTAGTTGTGGTGGTGGTCGTGGTGGCAGTAGTTGTGGTGATGGTAGTGGTGGCAGTAGTTGTGGTGATGGTAGTGGTGGCAGTAGATGTGGTGATGGTCGTGGTGGCAGTAGTTGTGGTGATGGTCGTGGTGGCAGTAGTTGTGGTGATGGTAGTGGTGGCAGTAGTTGAGGTGATGGTAGTGGTGGCAGTAGTTGTGGTGATGGTAGTGGTGGCAGTAGTTGTGGTGATGGTAGTGGTGGCAGTAGTTGTGGTGATTGTCGCGTTTT
>JAWQFJ010015157.1:5000-45000 GCA_034096865.1 Theodoxus fluviatilis | reverse complement strand
TGTCCGTCACTCTGATTCCATGTCCCAGTTCAAAACCTCCCTTAAGACACACCTGTTCCGGTCAGTCTTTTCTGACGAGCAGTGAGGTGCTTCACAAGGCGCCTCTCTTATGTTTCGTGTTTTGTTTATTGCCTGCTATGTTAATTAATTGTATTGTATTTAACTCTTCTTTTAATTCAACTGTACAGTGTGCGAGTGTTGGAATGCTTTGTATGAGTGTGGACTTTTCATTGTAAACGCCATGAGCTTGCCTATTAGGGAAGGTATGTGCGTATAAGTAATCTGTATTATTATTATTATTATTATTAGTAGTGACACACTACGTCACACTAGTTACATACTACGTCACACTAGTGACATACTACATCACACTAGTAACATACCACGTCACACTTAGTGACATACTACGTCAACACTAGTGACACACTACGTCACATAGTGACACACTAAGTCACACTAGTGACATAATGCATCACACTAGTGACATACTACGTCACACTAGTGATATACTGCGTCACACTAGTGACATACTACGTCACACTAGTGACATACTACGTCACACTAATGACACTACGTCACACTGGTGACACACTACGTCACACTAGTGACACACTACGTCACACTAGTGACACACTACGTCACACTAGTAACATACTACGTCACACTAGTTACATACTGCGTCGCACTAGTTACATACTACGTCACATAATCCAAGTCACGTGACCGTCTCCTCTTATTCAACATTAACATGTTTGTTGCAGAATAATATCATTAAATGTGCATGTCTGTTTGTGCAAGAGCGTGCATATATGTGTGTGTAAGTATGTGTGTGTGTGTATATGTGTATGTGTGTATGTGCGTGTGTGTGTGGGCAGGCTATAGTATAGTTTCAAACTCCTATGAATGTGATGACCTTGCAGGACTCTATACCGTGGGGCAGAATCGACCAATACCTAAACACACCATTTTTTTAAATCTAAAAGCATTTCTTTGTTGAGTAGCCTTATCTGTAAATAACGCTTTTTCCTCAACTGTTGGAATCACTCATTCGCACTTTCAAAAAGGGCAAAATGAGATGTCCTCGAAGTGAGCACCCTTCTCTTTCATTGGACGTACAGTAGCTGCCCTGTGAAACCCCTTCCTCAGCCCAGAACTACGGTCGGAAAGCTCTCGAGGCCTGCTGCAAATAGTTCGACCTTGGGTGGCCTTAAACAGCAATTGTACAGAGGTGATTGATGTTGGTGTGTATGTCAAGGCACAGCAAGCCCCATGGTCCAATGCACAACGAGTTACATACAGGCGATTTGCTCGTAAGCCGCAGTCGTAGTCCGGTGTCAAACACTTCTCAACTTTTGATAGCCATTACATGTGCTGAAATGTCTGACATATGCTGACACCGGCCTGTGCTTGCAGGCGGCTTGTAGCACCCCGCCCTGAGAAACTCGGCTCACGTGGGACCAGGCAGTGTCCGCGAGACAGGGCCAAAACTATCTCAAAAGGTTCAATACAGACTCTGATTAAATTCAGTGCAACATGTTGCTTTAACCCAAGGAACAAACCATCAAATTTTGGAGGTCATATGTTGTTAAGTTTTGGAATTACAACCACAAACAAAACTTGTATCCTCTAGGCCGTCAGCAAGCATAGCGCACAGCTTTTAGAAACAAACGCAGTGAACAACACATATTATCCAAACTCTTACCCCAGATCATGTTCACTTTGTGGTTTCCGCTCGGATACAACCTCTCACGCGATGAACGGATGTCACAAACTGAAGGGTTTGTATATTGAAAGGCACAGTGCCCAGAGATCCAATAACCAGTACCACAACTCTCGAGTAAAAACCTGCTTCATTGAGTGTGAGACACAAATGCACGTATTTCTGGAATTTATGCCGACAGCATTTGCCCACAAAAGTATCAAAAGGGCTGGCAATTTAAATTATGAAGGCTATGGAATTGTCCTGGTGAGGGATGTGTGAATGCCAATTGCTTGTGTTGGTTCTTGTATAACTCAATAATGCGAAAAAGCTGTTTCCAGTATTTAATGTCAAAATGAGGGGATATTAAATGTAAAAGAAAATGTTCTGATAATTATGAATACAAGTAAATTTCACATCTGAATGCTATAACCTGCCTCTTATACTCACATTCTACTGAGGAGTATATAAATATAAATATGACTGTAGCTATTATGCAGGGCCCGTATTCACAACGGCGATTTATCTTTTTAACACTCGATTTATCCCCTAGCCCCGCGTTATCTTGATCGGTTAGATAAGGTACGCTCGTCAGAGGATCCTAGGTTGCGCTTTGCTATATATACTGGTTTCCAGCCAAGGGAGAGCGGAACAGGCAGTTGGAATCGTCTGAGTTTAGAGATAAATCGGAGTTAAAATAAATCGCCGATAAATCGCCGTTGTGAATACGGGCCCAGGAGTCTACACTGAACGTGACATCCTGAATGTTTGGCTTGGCAGATATATAGATGTATGTAACTTAACAGCTCTATATTTTGTGTTTGACATTTTGCCCACTCATGAAAACCCATGCCTATGTGTGTCAATGTGGACATGTATGATGTATATAGCTAATCTTCTTGGTCAAGATAATATAGCAATTGTTGTGTTGGCTTTCACCACTTTACATGCCAAAGTAGGTCTCCATTATCTCTTTCGTGGGGCGGACAGCTCAAGTTACAAAGTGTGTTTATTCATTATTTGTTTATGTGCGCAGAATTTGTGCAATTCTCACGAATAAAGTTTTTTTAATGTGTGTGTGTGTGTGTGTGTGTGTGTGTGTGTGCGTGCGTGCGTGCGTGTGTGTGTGTGTGTGTGTGTGTGTGTGTGTGTGTGTGTGTGTGTATGGTGTGGGTATGTATTTTCACTTTATTCTGCGCCATTTATCAAATTGTACAAATATGCTCATGGCGCGACACACTGTCTGAAGAGGTGAGTCTTGAGGTCACTTTTGAAAGTGGTCAAGCGTGGCGAAGACCTCAGGGAGAGTGGAAGCTGGTTCCATTGTCCCGGTCACTCAACACTGAAGGACCGGTCTCAAAAACCTTTCAGTCTACATCGTGAGACCTCAGGAAGTTCTTTGTCTGATGACAGGAGCCTCCTTATAGAGTCGTGTTTCTTTATGACATCTGCATGTGCTGCACGGAGGCCTATTTTTAGCCTCCCCTAACTTCGCGCGAGATCACGACTGCAGTGCACGAGAGCAAGCGAGCGGGTTTTAGTGGCGTTTGCTGTGGTCACTCCTGGCTATATTTAGCTGTGATATCTGCACCGCTGTGGCTGCCTTGGCGGAGGTTTGCACCCTCTGACTGTATTTGCATTAATCTCAGTGAGAAATATTATAATGATGATAGTGAGGGTGGTGATGGCATTGGTGATCAAATTTCAGGAACTGACAATGACGGCATTCCACACAGACAGACAGAGAACTAGGTGAGGTGGGGGTGGGTGGGTAGGGGGTGGGAGTGGATGAGGGTGGTGGGAGAGAAAAGAATACCGCGTGAACAAAAGTGAGGACAAGATCAGAGGAAAAGATGGGGGTGGGGAGGGAGGACATCAGTCAACAGTGGAAGGGGCGGAGTAGAAGAGAACAGCAGGAGGAAGGAAGGACGGAAGAGCCGAGGGCCATACAGAGGCTCTGGAATCAGAGTTCATCATTACGGCGGATGCCAGGTCTCCAGGATTCCTGGGAAGGACAACAAGGAGACCACAGTCGCTGTTGGCTCTCCGCTGCCGTTAGTGCCATCGATCGTGGCTATTTGGGGAGAGCAGACGGGAAAAGAATTGAAATAAATCGAGGAGCGAGTCAGCCTTCAGGTTCATGTTGCTGCTGCTTGCCGGTGCAGTGGCCAGCTGTGCGCCTCTCCGGCTGTTTCAGTTTCGTAATTTATCATCGCCACCACCACCGCCACCATTGCCAGAACACAACCACCACCATCATCACTACCGCCACCGCCACCACCACCACCATCACCATCCCCACGACACCACCACCACCATTACTACATCACAACCACTACCACCACTACTATCACCACCACAACTGCTGCCACTACTAACGCCGCCAAACACCACCACCACCACCATCACTTCAACACCACCACCATAACCATCACTACACCACCACCACCACCACCACTATCACTACCGCCACCGCCAGCGCCACCATCAGTACAACACCACCACCACCACCATCACCACCACCACCACCACCATCACGACCACCACCACCACCACCACCACCACCACCACCATCACCACCACCACCATCACCACCACCACCACCATCATCACCACCACCACAACCATCACGACCACCACCACCATCACAACCAACACCACAACCATCACGACCCCCACCACCACCACCATCACGACCACCAACACCACCATCACGACCACCACCATCACTACCATCACCACCATCACCACCACCACCACCACCACCACCACCACCACCACCACCACCACCACCACCATCACCACCACCACCACCACCACCACCACCACCACCACCCCCACCACACCACCACCCCCACTATCACGACCACCACCGCCACCATTATCATCATTGTCGTCGTCGTCATTGTTTTCGTCAGCGCCGTCGTCTTCGTTGTCACCATTGTCTTCCTCGTCTATTTCATGTCAAGCCTCGTTATCGACATCTGGGGCCGCGGGGCCGAGCGAACATCCCTACAGCTTCTACAGTCGGACACTTCCCCGGGTGTGGGGGTGGTGCTGGTGCCTGTCCGTGTGCAAACGTACAGTCCGCTGCAGTGGTTTTCGCCAGGGCCAGAGTACGAGTTCGTAGGATTGATCAAGCAGACCAGTGACTGGGGTGGGGTGGGGTGGGTGGGGGTGGGGGTGGGGGTGGGAGTGTAGTGTGCAAAACACTGAAAAGTGGCTATTCACCTTGCGCCTCTCAAGCTAAGCAAGGGAGTGTTAACAGTTCCGCAGGATGATCTTGTTCGTAATGTACCTACAAGTTAGCTATCACACGGGTTCTCAGAGATATTTTAAGTGTGGCTGCAATGTGAATAAAACAGTCGTGTAATTATTGCGTTCGTTTGTCAAGATGCGAGTAAAATATCTCCTAGCTATTTAAGATGTATTATTAGTCGGTAATACAGGAGATTAATAATTATTAATAGAGAAGTGATTTTGTTTAATTAGTTGTGTTGTCGGATTCATAGTATGTTGACATTTCCGGGATCGTTTCTGCAACGCAAAGAAACATGTGCTTTGCACGGTTTTGTAAGCATGCACAAACTTTTCTAAATACACCTGTGAGCTCTTAGTCTTCTGGCATGACTCCCTTCTATAGGACATTCTCATTAACGTACCCTGCAGGAGTTATCCTCGGCGCTCTCTGTCGAAAAACAACGCGTTAGGTAGAACCTGGCAATTCCGGTTGCCTTCTCGAAGCGTCTGCACTGAATACTAGATCGCTCAAAGTACATGTATGTGGAGGTGGAAAACAGTACTGTGTCATGTAAAGCTCGAATGAGTAGCAGCAGATAACTGTTTAGTTCTGGCTTGAATTGACAATTTCGTTTCCCTGGTCTGGCGAGGACAGAAAATTCACTATCATCGAGTGGATGAGAGATCAACTTGAGCGCACTCGGCATAACGTCTAACTTGTAAGATGATGACAAGAAAATGGCATTAAAACAAACAAAAAATTCATTACAACTAAAATCACTGAATTTTCTGTCCTCGCCTGACCAGGGAAACGAAATAGTCAATTCAAGTCAGAAATAAACAATTATTTGCTGCTACTCATAAGAGCATTACATGAAACATTATATCACACTAGCTCGATCGTCTGCTGGCGTAGTGGCTACTGTTCGATCGTGTTCATCTCCTAGGTATGTACGGTGTGGTTTGTTTACTTCTCTTCTGTGGGGTCTGTGCAGAAAGTATACGTGAAAACAGTCTAATATATCTTTGTTCGATTAGTTTTTAATCTAATTAATCTTTTTACATGCTTTAATCCTTTTGCCACGATTTAGAGATCAGCTTCTATTGTTACCAGTCTACCGGAACTGCCAGAAGTAAAGGGACGAAACTCGGGCTTAATTTCCGTTTCAGAAATGAGATTGTCCTATAATTCCGTTCCGGCACGCCTGCAGGCCTGCTTAGAGAACGGCCAGTCTCTTCTGTGACGTCATGCCACTCTTGGACTGGTCGTGCTTTTGTGCTGATGACGTAGAAAACTGACTCAATGGCATCAAGAAGAACCACCAACACCACCGACATCAACAACAACAACAACAACAATAACAACAACTCTGCGTCTGTATGTCTGCGTGTCTGTTTCTGTATGTGTGTCTGTGTGTCTGTCTCTGTGTGTCTTTCTGTGTGTCTGTCTGAGGGTCTGTCTCTGTCTGTCTGTCTGTCTGTCTGTCTGTCTGTCTGTCTGTCTGTCTGTCTGTCTGCCTGTCTGTCTGTCTGTCGGTCGGTCTGTGTGTATGTCTGTCTGTCTGTCCGTCCGTCCGTCCGTCCGTCAGTCCGTCTGTCTGTCTGTGTGTCTGTGTGTCTGTCTGTCTGTGTGTCTGTATGTCTGTCTGTGTGTGTGTGTGTGTCTGTCTGTCTGTCTGTTTGTCTGTCTTTCTGTGTGTCTATGTGTCTGTGTGTCTGTCTGTGTGTCTGTGTATCTGTATGTGGGTCTGTCTGTCTGTCTAACCTTCATTAACCTTATCTTCCCCCTTCCTTACAAAGCTTCTGTACCATCATCCCAATAGAGAGGAGAGGCATCAAGAGGGATGTAGGTTCGTGACACAGCTGGGAGTTGCTGAAGAAAGCAGCAGGGATGCTGGTAAGAGATGTCTTGGGAGTCAGCCTGTTCTATTTTGGGAGCATCGGCTGCGGGACAGATTTAGCTCCCCACTGGTCGATGACATCAAAATGTACCGAAGACGCGTTTACAACTCACACACTACAACAGTGTCTTAACACATGATGGATGGGGAGCTAACGGAGAGGACTGAAAAGACTGATGGACAAATAGTCCAGGGAGAGAAAAGAGAGAAGGAAGATGATGGTTATGAGAAGGGACGAAGTGACTGTTTCTGTTGTAGCCTTCTTGATACGCTGCAGTCACTCCCCTCAGAGCCTTGAAGTTCCTTTCCACTGCTCCATGGAATGTGGGGGTGGACCAAAGAGGATGCTTGCCGCCATAGAGACTCCCTCGCTTCCTGCGTACAAGTGTGCGCGTGCCTAATAGGATATAATAACACAGCGTAGGACTCCTAGTGCCTCCCCCCTTGCAAGTCAAGCAGTCGGGCCAAACAGCTACTTGTTCAAAGTCGTTGAATGAAAAAAGTGTTTTAATTTTCTTGCAACCCTTTATGAAAAACTTCGAAAATTATTTTCTGCCTGTTCTTGATTTCTTCGTTACCTCTACTTTGCGAAGAAAGCATCACTCGGTGTTACAAATAGCTTTTTACGGGCACGTAGATTATGTCAACGTGTAAAATTGGAAAGAGCGAGAAAAGGAATGTGTGGTGTTTCCTTTGTGTAGTGTATGTATTGTGTGCTGTTTGAATTGTGTAGTGTATGTACTGTGTGTTGTTTCCTTTGTGTAGTGTATGTATTGTGTGCTGTTTGAATTGTGTAGTGTATGTTCTGTGTGTTGTTTCCTTTTTGTAGTGTATGTATTGTGTGCTGTTTGAATTGTGTAGTGTATGTACTGTGTGTTGTTTCCGTTGTGGAGTGTACGTACTGTGTGTTGTTTCCGTCGTTTAGTGTACGTACTGTGTGTTGTTTCCTTTTTGCAGTGTATGTATTGTGTGCTGTTTGAAATGTGTAGTGTATGTGTTACAGGGAATAAGAACATTTAAGGAATAAGCTTAATCCCTGAAATTTCAAGGGAATAAGCTTATTCCCTGTTTCAACTGAGGAGTAAGCTTATTCCCTTAAAACAAAATCAGGGATTTCGATTATTCCCTGAAATGGGAGGTCATTTTTTTTGCTTATTCCCTGATTAGTTTGAAACACACAACCAGAAACACTAATACAAGATTTGTTGCTTTAAACATTGGTTTATTCATAAATACACAAGGATCAAAATACAAGATGAAAATATTGCTGCTCACAAACAATAAACTTTGAAGAATTTGCGGAGCTCCGAAGAGAAGGAAAATGTCTAAAAGTTGGTATGCCACCTCTGCTGGTCGTTTTGTTGTAAGGGCTCTAAGCACGCAAAACTTGGTAAGATGTTCCCATGAGTATCCTCTCTGTTTAAGTGACTGGTAGTCAATTAAATCCACTTGAGATCTTGATCCAAAGGACTTTGACAGGAGAGGTTTCACAACAATGCCTTTAATCGTAGGTCTTCTTTTTTTTCCCCTGACACTGAACGCACAAAGACTTGAACAAAGTGACACTGGCATCTGTTATGTTTGTATACTTTTTGCATACAGTACAATATACACCACATCACACAACCTAGTAACATATACACCACAGCACACAACCCAGTAAATCACACACACACACACACACACACACACACACACACACACACACACACACACACACACTACATGCCACAACAGTCCTTTCAGCACAATCACACAGCACAACACACAATCCAGTGTACTACATACCATAAACATAGTCCACCAAAACTACACATTATAACACACCGCTTAGTATAACTCCTTACGGCAACACCCAGTCCTGCAAGACTACACATTGTAACGCACAGTACTGCAAGACTACACATTATAACACACAGTCCTGCGATACTACACAGTATAATTCATAGTCCGGCAAAAGCACACACCACGTGACGGAACCCTCCAGCCCTTTCACCGCACACTCAGGCAAGTCAGGCCCCCTGTACCACCAAGCGTGATCAGTGCCCTGTACCACCAAGCGTGATCAGTGCCCTGTACCACCAAGCGTGATCAGTGCCCTGTACCACCAAGCGTGATCAGTGCCCTGTACCACCAAGCGTGATCAGTGCCCTGTACCACCAAGCGTGATCAGTGCCCTGTACCACCAAGCGTGATCAGTGCCCTGTACCCTCACACTGCACACTCAGGCAAGTCAGGCCCCCTGTACCACCAAGCGTGATCAGTGCCCTGTACCACGAAGCGTGATCAGTGCCCTGTACCACCAAGCGTGATCAGTGCCCTGTACCACGAAGCGTGATCAGTGCCCTGTACCACCAAGCGTGATCAGTGCCCTGTACCCTCACACCGCACACTCAGGCAAGTCAGGCCCCCTGTACCACCAAGCGTGATCAGTGCCCTGTACCACCAAGCGTGAGCAGTGCCCTGTACCACCAAGCGTGATCAGTGCCCTGTACCACCAAGCGTGAGCAGTGCCCTGTACCACCAAGCGTGATCAGTGCCCTGTACCACCAAGCGTGATCAGTGCCCTGTACCACCAAGCGTGATCAGTGTCCTGTACCACCAAGCGTGAGCAGTGCCTTGTACCACCAAGCGTGATCAGTGCCCTGTACCACCAAGCGTGATCAGTGCCCTGTACCACCAAGCGTGATCAGTGCCCTGTACCACCAAGCGTGATCAGTGCCCTGTACCACCAAGCGTGATCAGTGCCCTGTATCACCAAGCGTGATCAGTGCCCTGTACCACCAAGCGTGATCAGTGCCCTGTACCACGAAGCGTGATCAGTGCCCTGTACCACCAAGCGTGATCAGTGCCCTGTACCACCAAGCGTGATCAGTGCCCTGTACCACCAAGCGTAATCAGTGCCCTGTACCACCAAGCGTGATCAGTGCCCTGTACCCTCACACTGCACACTCAGGCAAGTCAGGCTCCCTGTACCACCAAGCGTGATCAGTGCCCTGTACCACCAAGCGTGATCAGTGCCCTGTACCACCAAGCGTGATCAGTGCCCTGTACCACCAAGCGTGATCAGTGCCCTGTACCACCAAGCGTGAGCAGTGCCCTGTACCACCAAGCGTGATCAGTGCTCTGTACCCTCACACAGGCGGAGCAAGCCAGTTTGCAACTGCCTATTTCGGTCTCCGTGACGTCATAGTCCTGTCACACCTCCCCCTTCCTAAAGTCAGCCGACCTAGGGGCAGGGATGAGGAGAGTAGGGGTGGGGGGGTGGGGAGAGGATGCTGGAGAGGGGGAGTAGAGGGGGAGGGGCTTGTGAGCCCTCACCGGTAGCTAGGCGGCGCGCGGTCGCAGCGCTTCACTTGCCAGACTGCGTCGCCCTCGCCAGGTGCGCTTTCCTCGCGGGTCATCCTCTCCCTCTACACCGCCGGTGCCGCCTCGCTCCAGTTTCCCTCGACTGCTTCTGCTGTGCCATCGCTGCCCACCCCCGCAACACCATGGTCTTCAACAGAGTGGAGAGGATCACAGAGGCCAAGGCCGCCCACGCTGCCCAGGTCCATGACAAGCCCGGCAAGGTGAGCATTGACCACTGCAATGTTCTCAGATGGCCACTGCCCATCGGTTCTGGCATTCAGGTCCAAGTCAAACGAAACCACGTTTTGCACTGGCAGAGAGAGAAGTCCTGCTGACTAGTGTCCAGTAGTAGTTGGTCATGCCAGTGTGGAAGATCGCCACTCTTTCCATTCGCAACCAGAAAGTCCACTGCCGGCTACTGTCCAGTGTTGGCTACTCGGTCATTTGGGAGAAAGTGGCACTCTCTCAGGTCATGCGTGGTTGTCCATTGTTGGTCATACAGACCTCATAGCACTGTTACACTGTCCACTGACGGTCAAGCTGTGCCCCTTTTCGTATTGCCAAAGAGAGAATCCACTCCTGGCTGCTGTCCAGTGACGGCTATACTGAAAAGCTATGGCACTCTCTCCACCTCTATTAGCATTCATGATCGACCAGAGTCGCTCAGCTGATCAGTACTCATCAAGAGAGTCACTCCCTGCACTTTCAATCATAGTGTCCACTAATGGTCACTGCTCGATGTTGGCCATTTCGTCCTCTGCAATCAGATACCATTTTCTGTGTACTCCCAGTCATAGTTTCCAGTGCAGGCCGCATGTTTGTGTACGTCGTTCATTCCAACGCAACTATTACTCTTTCCATGGACATCCAGGGCATCAGATGTTGGCTACTGGTCAGTGTAGACTACTGGTCAGTGAAGACTACTGGTCAGTTGCAAGATAGTGACCATCTCTCCACCGTCATTAATGATTGTCCAGAGTCGGTCACTGAGTACTCAAGACACAATGTCATGCACTACACAGTCGGCACCATGTCCACTGATGGTCGCTGCTGGTCAGGCAGGGCCCTATTTTCCTGGCAACCAGACTCTTCAGCTAGCTACTGTCTACTGTCCGATGTCAGCCACTGATCCAATTTAAAAACAGTGACACCTGATGTCATCCAGATTATTCATTGCTGAGCACTTATTCTCAATAAACAGTCCCACTATCTCCACTCTCATCAGCAATGTGCTCTGGTGGTCACTAACACCACGATGCATTGTCACTGTCATCAGCAATGTCAACTGGTGGTCACTAACACCACGATGCATTGTCACTGTCATCAGTAATGTCAACTGGTGGTCACTAACACCACGATACATTGTCACTGTCATCAGCAATGTCAACTGGTGGTCACTAACACCACGATGCATTGTCACTGTCATCAGCAATGTCAACTGGTGGTCACTAACACCACGATGCATTGTCACTGTCATCAGCAATGTCAACTGGTGGTCACTAACACTACGATGCATTATCACTCTCATCCACTGTCAAGCAGGCGGTACTGTGCTTTACAAAATCAAAACTTTTTTCTCACTCTTCTTTTCTTATTCTCGGAAAACAGCATCACTCTCCCCACTGTCATGAACAGTGACTGTCATGGTGGACGAAGCAGCACTGTCTCGGTCAAAGACGTCGATACTTGAAGGCGCCGTCCACTCTCAGTGAGCGCGAAGACATTCACTCCCAGTGTTGCTGCATATTTACAATGTCAATATCAAAAGGTCGCTTGCCGTCAAGAGACGTGACAATGTCCGCTGTCAGTGGGTAGATCACTGTCCACTGTCAGTGACAGTGAAACTGTCCACTGTCTAGAATACGAGGCGAAGGCTCATTTCGGTGGCTACTGCTGATTGTTACGTCCGCCAAGAAGGTGACGTGTTTCAGTCGGTTAGAACTTCTGTTCTTTTGTTCTTTTGTTCGTTGGTTCCTTCCTTATTCGGCGAATTCAAAACATATTTTGATCACATTTGATGAATGTCAGGATATTATCCCAGGAATAATCCATAACATTTTAATGGTTATCTGTTATAATTATATCGTTTTGGATTCACGACCAAAAAGAGATAGTTTATCGCCCTAAGACGTAGGCTAGCGTGTGCTGCAAGCCAGCATGTGCGTTCCACTAGCAGGTGCTAAAATGAACTGTAGCGTCAGGCCTGGTTAGCAGAACATGCTGCCTGAATTACACAGTCCACGGAAGAGGTGCTGTGATATCTCCCAGTGCTCCCAAATGTCCCTCTGTTATCAGTGTGCTCGTTTAACTGTTCATTGCGTAGCGACTGTGACAGAGGCAAACTGAGGGCAGTGCGGCCATGGCAGTCTTTCCTGACTGTGACAGAGGCAAACTGAGGCCAGTGCGGCCATGGCAGTCTTTCCTGACTGTGACAGAGGCAAACTGAGGCCAGTGCGGCCATGGCAGTCTTTCCTGACTGTGACAGAGGCAAACTGAGGCCAGTGCGGCCATGGCAGTCTTTCCTGACTGTGACAGAGACAAACTGAGGCCAGTGCGGCCATGGCAGTCTTTCCTGACTCCACAGCACAGCGACCGATGTCGCGGGACAGGAGAGCTTCCCACGAAACGTTACACCAGTCACTAATGCGACACGTTTGTTTCTCTCTATTCTGGTCACTTTCCACTCCTGAACAGTCACAGGTGACATCAGCCCTGGCTAATTGCCAGGGGTCACCGTGTGCTTGGCGGGCTGGCTCATTGGGATGGAATGGAACGGAAAGAGAGGAGGAAATGAGACTCGTTTTGTGTGTGCTATTTAGGAAGCCTCGCCACGCAGATATAGTTATGGTAGCCGTACTTTTTTTTCAGGCAGTAACATGTACATGCATTTGCATGAGTGCACCACGGCGCCGTTTATCTCGCGTTGAGTCTTCTTCTCGACGAACATCAGTGTGGTTGAATCAGCATTCTTTCGAAGGCCACGTTCCAAGAGCGTCGCACCAGAGCGTGCAACCCTGGAGTTCGGCCTAACATCCGTGGATGGTTTCAAAGGCCGACAGGTTGCCATGGTCATCAGCTTCCTCTCCCACACAATGGACAAGAAAGTTGTTCACACCCATCACATCTGCTGTACATATTCCACAACACCTAATCTCACTGCGAGCTCCACATCATTGTCCACTGAGAAATAGGCTCCCCAGCCTCTGCATTCCGGTAGATAAAGACATCTTTAGTCGCTGAGGAGTCATTTTAAACGATTGCGTGAGGAGTGTATGAAGGAACGCCAATGTCTACAGCTTTTTTGAAAGCTCACCAAGGCTGCATTGCTCACTGTTCCGTTTAGCGTTCATAACAGGCCAAATGCAATTTATATCACTTGCTTCATGGTAAGAAGCGGTCAGGTACAATTCGGTGTCACCGTGAAATCAGATTCACGTAATATTTCCTGAATAACAACCGCAGACGGCCAGTGCTGCACCGACGCCTCCCTCATCAGCTGGAATGCTGTGGTCCTTGTGCTTTCGGGGCCTGCTGTAGCAGCACTCGCACACTCCATGCAGCACGTATACCACCATGTCCCGTCAGTCATTTTCTGTTCTTGATTGATATCAGTTATGGAGATGTGTATATCTGAGTGCGAAAACATATTTAATTCTTCACTCTATTGAACATTAGTCAAAATATACCTAGATCCGCTTAACTCCGACTCTTGCGTTTTACAGAAAGATTCTTTACATTCCGTTCACAACCGGGAACGACAAGATTTGATTATCTGTGAAAGTGCGAGTTGTTTGTAGCCAGCTTGATGATGAGCTGCGGGGTGAAAGAAGTGCGCATGTAAGACTGAGATTGATGGTGTTGTTCGTGCTCAGTCGGACAAACCTGCTGACCGGAAGTTGTTGATGACGGAGAAGTAGTGGATAGCACAAGTAGACACGACGCAGATTCAAATCAATGCAAAACTTTGCCTTGAAACGTGTCTGTGAGTGACTACAACACACACCCCACGGTATTTTCGCGTTTCAGCATGGCTACTTGAATCGATTGTTCCGCAGGCGCGGGAAGACGTCTGAAGCCTGTCGTTACGATTGTGTTCCCAAGTCGCCTTACCTTCGGGCCTCGATGCCCGAGAAGGAATGCTGTGCGCTTACGGATCAAACATCGCCCTCTTTGTCAGGGAAATTTCAAGCCGTTCTAAAGTCCCGAGATCACTCACTGCCCTTTGAGAAGGACATGCTTTGTTCCCTGTTGCTGCCTCTATTCTGTCGAAGACAGCGCAGCGGCCTCACGACTCTGATGGATTCTGCTCGCTCCAGATAGGAATGAATCCCAACGCACTTTCGAAATGATCTCCCTGGAGCTTGTGTGTCACTTCCAGCAGAAAAGCTCGCGACCTTGAAAGACCTCCTTGCCTGCCTGTCTGCATTCCTAGATGCTTGCTTGTTTGAGTTTTGCCCGTCTGCCTGTCTAAATCGCTGCCTACTTGCCAGGATGTCTACTAGACTGTCTTCTAGATTGTGTTCTAGACTGTCTTCTAGACTTTTTGTCACCACTGCAGCCTGCATATTAGTGCGCCCGCCTGTCTGCCTGCCTGCCTGCCTGCCTGTCTGCCTTCCTGAGTGCGTGGCTTTCTGTGATGCATTAAACAGACGCGGGTTGCACTAAAAGGGGAGAGAAAAAAAATCGAATGGTACCCTCCTTTTTCAGGTGGAAATTCTGGTTTTCTGTGACTCCATTGAGCCTTGCAAACTAATGTCCGATCTCCTTTCTGTCTGCTTTCTGTCTGCTTTCTGTCTGCTTCCTGTCCGCTTCCTGTCCGCTTCCTGTCTGCTTCCTGTCCGCTTCCTGTCTGCTTCCTGTCTGCTTCCTGTCTGCTTCCTGTCTGCTTCCTGTCTGCTTCCTGTCTGCTTCCTGTCTGCTTCATATCTGCTTTCTGTCTGCTTCCTGTCTGCTTCCTGTCTGCTTCCTGTCTGCTTCCTGTCCGCTTCCTGTCCGCTTCCTGTCTGCTTCCTGTCCGCTTCCTGTCCGCTTCCTGTCTGCTTCCTGTCTGCTTCCTGTCTGCTTCCTGTCTGCTTCCTGTCCGCTTTCTGTCTGCTTCCTGTCTGCTTCCTGTCTGCTTCATATCTGCTTTCTGTCTGCTTCCTGTCTGCTTCATATCTGCTTTCTGTCTGCTTCTTGTCTGCTTCCTATCTGCTTCCTATCTGCTTCCTATCTGCTTCCTGTCTGCTTCCTGTCTGCTTCCTGTCTGCTTCCTGTTTGCTTCCTGTCTGCTTCCTGTCTGCTTTCTGTCTGCTTTCTGTCTGCTTCCTGTCTGCTTCATATCTGCTTTCTGTCTGCTTCTTGTCTGCTTCCTATCTGCTTCCTATCTGCTTCATATCTGCTTCCTGTCTGCTTCCTGTCTGCTTCCTGTCTGCTTCCTGTTTGCTTCCTGTCTGCTTCCTGTCCGCTTCCTGTCCGCTTCCTGTCTGCTTTCTGTCTGTTTCCTGTCTGCTTCCTGTTTGCTTCCTGTCTGCTTCCTGTCTGCTTCCTATCTGCTTCCTGTCTGCTTTCTGTCTGTTTCCTGTCTGCTTCCTGTCTGCTTCCTGTCTGTTTCCTGTCTGCTTCCTGTCTGCTTCCTGTCTGCTTCCTGTCTGCTTCCTGCCTGCTTTCTATCTGCTTCCTGTCTGCTTCCTGTCTGCTTCCTGTCTGCTTCCTGTCTGCTTCCTGTCTGCTTCCTGTCTGCTTTCTGTCTGCTTCCTGTCTGCTTCCTGTCTGCTCCCTGGCTGCTTCATATCTGCTTTCTGTCTGCTTCCTGTCTGCTTCCTGTCTGCTTCTCGGCTGCTTCCTGTCCGAATTCTGCCTTTTTACTTTTACTCTTTCTTTCTCCGTACTACAGAACTGAATTATAGCTGTGGGCCACCTATGTTAGGACAATAGTTTGGTTGGCCTCAACAGAAACGTCTGTGTTCCACGGGATCCCTTTTTTCAAATCTTTATTTGGTTTGAAGTACAGGGATGACAAGGATAAAAAAAGAGAAGAAAATCACGCTTATTACTTCACAAGTTCATTACTTATTCAAACACGCAATATGAGATACAGATTAAAAATAGTGGGAAAGGGTATGGGTGTATACGGTTTCTCTTCACAGTCTACACATCATGTGCCCCTTGTCACCAAATGTCCTCATTTTCCTTACACGGCGAGTCCCATACAATCGCAATATTAGCATCGTTCCGCTGGAGAAGCGGGGTTTTCACACTGAATGTAACAGAAGTTACGTTGTGGATAATTGTCAGAATGAAATATGAGGAGAGCGAGAAGGTAGATTATCATTTCAAATAAGATTTCACAGTGTTGCAATCAAGAACAGAAAATGACTGACGAGACATGGTGGAATAAGTGCTGCATGGAGATGACATCAGTGGCACTTGCAACAGAATACCGTTCATTAGTGATCCACCTATTTGTTTAAAAGACATGTGCCAAAAGACCTGTATTTAGCTACTATGAAGCGATCATTAACGTTTTTCAAGTGTTTGCAAGATGAATTCTTTTCGTTGTCCATGCTGATAAGCATTGTAATGAAACCGTTTGCTTGCTTCTCACGGAGACGGAAATACAACCAGCGGAAACTGTGCCTTGAGCATGCTGCCAGCATGGATACGTGCGCTATACAAGTAGACATCATCATCATCATCATCATTGCTGGTGGACAACAGAGCGCACTTTCACCTCTGGAAGGGAACGAGTCACAGCCAACCCCTGCAAGTCGATGGAAATCTGGTTAATGGAGGGTCATTTACCCAGTTTGGACCCAGAGATGCGGGAAAATCTTCGAAACCATTATCGACCGGTAGGTTGTGCGAGTTTCTCAATAACAGGCAGTGGTACGAGGAACAACGTCGACATCGGAAGTTCTAATACACAATAGACTCAGACAACGAAAAATGTCGAGCTCTCGCTACATTTGTGTTGCGATGACAACCATGTCACGTGATCGCGATGCGGGAAAGACCTGCAACTGCTGCGGAGATGTCACCATGGAAACTGTGAGGAAAAACGCTTCTTTTTTTTGTCAGACGAGGCTGCATACCGTGCCTTCCGAAATGTCTGGCAAACGGGCACTTTGGTTTCGAAGATCGGAGATTTGGGGTTTCAAAATCTGAGCGTCTAAAAAAAGACTGTACCGTTCCATTTTTCGAAATCTGTATTTTACCGTCGTGTTAATTGTTAATGAATATTTATCGTTGGGTGTAGCTCTATAACGCAATGTCTTCATGAAAATAAGATACGATGAATTCGACTGAAGATAAATACAATTTCATTGTAACACAATATTTTCTTGAAAATGAGATGTGATGACTTTAATGAACATATTACAATTTCACCTCCCGGCTGCATATCATAGATATATCTTTTCAAACTTTGCGTCACGAGTTTTTCTGCATTTACAAAGTGTTGTACAATTAATTCAAGCTCGAGATTTTTTTGGGTGGGGGTGGGGGAGGGGTTTGTTTTTGTTTTTCACCACTTTGTACTTAAAAAAACGAGCTAATCAAAGACAGCTTTGAACACAGAGCTATCGACGATGCGCGCTTTCGTTGCATGCACACCGCTCTTTCACGCAGACAAAACGGTGCCCTCTTCGAAACAAATGATGGGCGGTTTTACAGAAAACAAAGTGAGTGCTTTTCGGGTGTGCGCGTTTTCAAGCACTTTGCGAAAATGCGCGAATTTGTGATTTAGTCCTCAACACAGGGTCTCCCTGCGCTGGCCCGCGGTCAGGCAATGGCGGAGCTGCTGTCTGGCCTGCAGGGACGTGGAGACTGCGCTGACCCGTGGTCAGGCAATGGCGGAGCTGCTGTCTGGCCTGCAGGGACGTGGAGACTGCGCTGACCCGTGGTCAGGCAATGGCGGAGCTGCTGTCTGGCCTGCAGGGACCTGGAGACTGCGGTGCAGTCCTCGGCCCCACGTGTCACTGCTGCCGCCTCAAGGCCCTTGTGACGCATGCCAGGCTTCCACCAATGCAAACAGTCCACCTCCATACAACTCTTCCTTGTCTCTTCGCCACTGGACGGTCCGCACCCTGGTGGCGAAAAATCGCCACCAGCTTGCTTGTCCTCAGCTGATGGGACAAACCTGTAGCTACTATTGAATAGTTTGTGTAAGATGTAGAATGCGTGTAAGATACGATTCCTTTTAAATTGGTTTGTAATGCTTCAAATAATCTCCTATTATAAATCTCTACAATTGCCATTTTCATTAGATTTTAATGTTTGCACACTGTATTATATAGGTGTTTTTTCTCGACTTTTCTCCGCATAGCATCAGACGTTATTGCCAGAAGTGCCGTGTTTAAGGCCGGACGAATGTCTGGAGGGACGCTTGAGATGAAGACCCGGTGGCAACAGCCGTCTCACCTTGAGGTGTGATGAGGACTTTCAGTGCAGAAACAGGGACCAGTGTCAGCTCCCCTCCTTTCCTTGACACCGCTTTTCCCCCGACGCAGGAAGTCTATTTGTGGCACCGAGAGCAACAACCTGTTTCCCCCCATTGTCTCGGAGACCTCTCGTGAGGCATCTGTCCAGATCTGGTGGCAGAGAGACTGTTCAGAGTGCTCGTGCGGAGCGGTGAGATGTCCTTGTAATGCACTGTTACATGAACGGTAATTTTGTTTGGAAGTTTTCTTCTTCTCCTCAGCATTGTGGATAACTCCGCCTGCGTCAGCATCTGCTGAGAAAGGATTTCTCTTGAGCGCTGTTGGCACGTCTTGCATGACTGAAAGAGTGCTGACGAGGACGAGTGTCATTCAAGGCGATTCTTGCCTAAAAGCCTTTGTCTGCAGAAAAATGAAGCTTGTTGAAACTGTTGGCTGGGTGAGGCGTGCAGTGCATCATAGGAGCGATACTGAAATAGACAGAGCAGCTATCATATATTTCATTGACTAGCAGCCGCTGCAGCGTGTTATCCCTCGTACTGAAATAGATGTAATGGGCGTCTGGAGTTGAATGCCCGAGCAGTTCACGTCCCCTTGACAAAGGTACAGAACTAGCATGCACATGCACGTTTGTATGGGGGACTGGGAGTGCTTCTGTCTCCTCTAAGACAACTTTTAAATGAGTTCGAAGATTCGTCCGTCTGTAGCTGTTCACAAAAACATGGAAATGACTTCTGGGTTAGGTCAGGCTTTCGTCTTTTAAGGATGAGCGCTTGCAAAAGGTCGTCAGATGGCCTGGCTATTCTTTCCCCAATCTACACACTCTCCGTAATGTGGGGTCCAAGATCCGAAACATCGTTCTTAGTATGTATACATCTTCCACACGTAAGTGTGAATGCTGCTCAGGGTTATATGGCATATATATGTACACACCTCAAAAGAAAGGACAAGGGAAAACCCTGTGAATTAAATAATTTAATGAAACAATATCGAAATAAATAAATCAAAATTATAATACATGTACACACATGCACAAAAGGTGTTGGCCCACGGCTAAAAGCCTTCCGAGACACGAAAAACGAAATTAATTTAAACCAAAAATAAACCAAAAGCAGGAGACAAGATAATAATAGTACTCATATGTACGAAGAAGAGAAAAAAGAAATAATACAAAAGGAAGATAATATTTACATGGTGTATGAACCCGTGGGGACCAGTACGAGGAAAGGTGCTACCCCTCCGGGTTCATCCTGTCGAGTGTGAATGCTGCTCAGGGTTATATGGCATATATATGTACACACCTCAAAAGAAAGGACAAGGGAAAACCCTGTGAATTAAATAATTTAATGAAACAATATCGAAATAAATAAATCAAAATTATAATACATGTACACACATGCACAAAAGGTGTTGGCCCACGGCTAAAAGCCTTCCGAGACACGAAAAACGAAATTAATTTAAACCAAAAATAAACCAAAAGCAGGAGACAAGATAATAATAGTACTCATATGTACGAAGAAGAGAAAAAAGAAATAATACAAAAGGAAGATAATATTTACATGGTGTATGAACCCGTGGGGACCAGTACGAGGAAAGGTGCTACCCCTCCGGGTTCATCCTGTCGACAGGATGAACCCGGAGGGGTAGCACCTTTCCTCGTACTGGTCCCCACGGGTTCATACACCATGTAAATATTATCTTCCTTTTGTATTATTTCTTTTTTCTCTTCTTCGTACATATGAGTACTATTATTATCTTGTCTCCTGCTTTTGGTTTATTTTTGGTTTAAATTAATTTCGTTTTTCGTGTCTCGGAAGGCTTTTAGCCGTGGGCCAACACCTTTTGTGCATGTGTGTACATGTATTATAATTTTGATTTATTTATTTCGATATTGTTTCATTAAATTATTTAATTCACAGGGTTTTCCCTTGTCCTTTCTTTTGAGGTGTGTACATATATATGCCATATAACCCCACTCACTCGACAGGATGAACCCGGAGGGGTAGCACCTTTCCTCGTACTGGTCCCCACGGGTTCATACACCATGTAAATATTATCTTCCTTTTGTATTATTTCTTTTTTCTCTTCTTCGTACATATGAGTACTATTATTATCTTGTCTCCTGCTTTTGGTTTATTTTTGGTTTAAATTAATTTCGTTTTTCGTGTCTCGGAAGGCTTTTAGCCGTGGGCCAACACCTTTTGTGCATGTGTGTACATGTATTATAATTTTGATTTATTTATTTCGATATTGTTTCATTAAATTATTTAATTCACAGGGTTTTCCCTTGTCCTTTCTTTTGAGGTGTGTACATATATATGCCATATAACCCTGAGCAGCATTCACACTTACGTGTGGAAGATGTATACATACTAAGAACGATGTTTCGGATCTTGGACCCCACATTACGGAGAGTGTGTAGATTGGGGAAAGAATAGCCAGGCCATCTGACGACCTTTTGCAAGCGCTCATCCTTAAAAGACGAAAGCCTGACCTAACCCAGAAGTCATTTCCATGTTTTTGTGAACAGCTACAGACGGACGAATCTTCGAAACTCATTTAAAAGTTGTCTTAGAGGAGACAGAAGCACTCCCAGTCCCCCATACAAACGTGCATGTGCATGCTAGTTCTGTACCTTTGTCAAGGGGACGTGAACTGCTCGGGCATTCAACTCCAGACGCCCATTACATCTATTTCAGTACGAGGGATAACACGCTGCAGCGGCTGCTAGTCAATGAAATATATGATAGCTGCTCTGTCTATTTCAGTATCGCTCCTATGATGCACTGCACGCCTCACCCAGCCAACAGTTTCAACAAGCTTCATTTTTCTGCAGACAAAGGCTTTTAGGCAAGAATCGCCTTGAATGACACTCGTCCTCGTCAGCACTCTTTCAGTCATGCAAGACGTGCCAACAGCGCTCAAGAGAAATCCTTTCTCAGCAGATGCTGACGCAGGCGGAGTTATCCACAATGCTGAGGAGAAGAAGAAAACTTCCAAACAAAATTACCGTTCATGTAACAGTGCATTACAAGGACATCTCACCGCTCCGCACGAGCACTCTGAACAGTCTCTCTGCCACCAGATCTGGACAGATGCCTCACGAGAGGTCTCCGAGACAATGGGGGGAAACAGGTTGTTGCTCTCGGTGCCACAAATAGACTTCCTGCGTCGGGGGAAAAGCGGTGTCAAGGAAAGGAGGGGAGCTGACACTGGTCCCTGTTTCTGCACTGAAAGTCCTCATCACACCTCAAGGTGAGACGGCTGTTGCCACCGGGTCTTCATCTCAAGCGTCCCTCCAGACATTCGTCCGGCCTTAAACACGGCACTTCTGGCAATAACGTCTGATGCTATGCGGAGAAAAGTCGAGAAAAAACACCTATATAATACAGTGTGCAAACATTAAAATCTAATGAAAATGGCAATTGTAGAGATTTATAATAGGAGATTATTTGAAGCATTACAAACCAATTTAAAAGGAATCGTATCTTACACGCATTCTACATCTTACACAAACTATTCAATAGTAGCTACAGGTTTGTCCCATCAGCTGAGGACAAGCAAGCTGGTGGCGATTTTTCGCCACCAGGGTGCGGACCGTCCAGTGGCGAAGAGACAAGGAAGAGTTGTATGGAGGTGGACTGTTTGCATTGGTGGAAGCCTGGCATGCGTCACAAGGGCCTTGAGGCGGCAGCAGTGACACGTGGGGCCGAGGACTGCACCGCAGTCTCCAGGTCCCTGCAGGCCAGACAGCAGCTCCGCCATTGCCTGACCACGGGTCAGCGCAGTCTCCACGTCCCTGCAGGCCAGACAGCAGCTCCGCCATTGCCTGACCACGGGTCAGCGCAGTCTCCACGTCCTGCAGGCCAGACAGCAGCTCCGCCATTGCCTGACCGCGGGCCAGCGCAGGGAGACCCTGTGTTGAGGACTAAATCACAAATTCGCGCATTTTCGCAAAGTGCTTGAAAACGCGCACACCCGAAAAGCACTCACTTTGTTTTCTGTAAAACCGCCCATCATTTGTTTCGAAGAGGGCACCGTTTTGTCTGCGTGAAAGAGCGGTGTGCATGCAACGAAAGCGCGCATCGTCGATAGCTCTGTGTTCAAAGCTGTCTTTGATTAGCTCGTTTTTTTAAGTACAAAGTGGTGGAAAACCAAAAAAAAACCTCCGCCACCCCCACCCAAAAAAATTTGAGCTTGGATTAATTGTACAACACTTTGTAAATGCAGAAAAACTCGTGACGCAAAGTTTGAAAAGATATATCTATGATATGCAGCCGGGAGGTGAAATTGTAATATGTTCATTAAAGTCATCACATCTCATTTTCAAGAAAATATTGTGTTACAATGAAATTGTATTTATCTTCAGTCGAATTCATCGTATCTTATTTTCATGAAGACATTGCGTTATAGAGCTACACCCAACGATAAATATTCATTAACAATTAACACGACGGTAAAATACAGATTTCGAAAAATGGAACGGTACAGTCTTTTTTTAGACGCTCAGATTTTGAAACCCCAAATCTCCGATCTTCGAAACCAAAGTGCCCGTTTGCCAGACATTTCGGAAGGCACGGTATGCAGCCTCGTCTGACAAAAAAAAGAAGCGTTTTTCCTCACAGTTTCCATGGTGACATCTCCGCAGCAGTTGCAGGTCTTTCCCGCATCGCGATCACGTGACATGGTTGTCATCGCAACACAAATGTAGCGAGAGCTCGACATTTTTCGTTGTCTGAGTCTATTGTGTATTAGAACTTCCGATGTCGACGTTGTTCCTCGTACCACTGCCTGTTATTGAGAAACTCGCACAACCTACCGGTCGATAATGGTTTCGAAGATTTTCCCGCATCTCTGGGTCCAAACTGGGTAAATGACCCTCCATTAACCAGATTTCCATCGACTTGCAGGGGTTGGCTGTGACTCGTTCCCTTCCAGAGGTGAAAGTGCGCTCTGTTGTCCACCAGCAATGATGATGATGATGATGATGTCTACTTGTATAGCGCACGTATCCATGCTGGCAGCATGCTCAAGGCACAGTTTCCGCTGGTTGTATTTCCGTCTCCGTGAGAAGCAAGCAAACGGTTTCATTACAATGCTTATCAGCATGGACAACGAAAAGAATTCATCTTGCAAACACTTGAAAAACGTTAATGATCGCTTCATAGTAGCTAAATACAGGTCTTTTGGCACATGTCTTTTAAACAAATAGGTGGATCACTAATGAACGGTATTCTGTTGCAAGTGCCACTGATGTCATCTCCATGCAGCACTTATTCCACCATGTCTCGTCAGTCATTTTCTGTTCTTGATTGCAACACTGTGAAATCTTATTTGAAATGATAATCTACCTTCTCGCTCTCCTCATATTTCATTCTGACAATTATCCACAACGTAACTTCTGTTACATTCAGTGTGAAAACCCCGCTTCTCCAGCGGAACGATGCTAATATTGCGATTGTATGGGACTCGCCGTGTAAGGAAAATGAGGACATTTGGTGACAAGGGGCACATGATGTGTAGACTGTGAAGAGAAACCGTATACACCCATACCCTTTCCCACTATTTTTAATCTGTATCTCATATTGCGTGTTTGAATAAGTAATGAACTTGTGAAGTAATGAAGCGTGATTTTCTTCTCTTTTTTTATCCTTGTCATCCCTGTACTTCAAACCAAATAAAGATTTGAAAAAAGGGATCCCGTGGAACACAGACGTTTCTGTTGAGGCCAACCAAACTATTGTCCTAACATAGGTGGCCCACAGCTATAATTCAGTTCTGTAGTACGGAGAAAGAAAGAGTAAAAGTAAAAAGGCAGAATTCGGACAGGAAGCAGCCGAGAAGCAGACAGGAAGCAGACAGGAAGCAGACAGAAAGCAGATATGAAGCAGCCAGGGAGCAGACAGGAAGCAGACAGGAAGCAGACAGAAAGCAGACAGGAAGCAGACAGGAAGCAGACAGGAAGCAGACAGGAAGCAGACAGGAAGCAGACAGGAAGCAGATAGAAAGCAGGCAGGAAGCAGACAGGAAGCAGACAGGAAGCAGACAGGAAGCAGACAGGAAACAGACAGGAAGCAGACAGGAAGCAGACAGGAAACAGACAGAAAGCAGACAGGAAGCAGATAGGAAGCAGACAGGAAGCAGACAGGAAGCAAACAGGAAGCAGACAGGAAACAGACAGAAAGCAGACAGGAAGCGGACAGGAAGCGGACAGGAAGCAGACAGGAAGCAAACAGGAAGCAGACAGGAAGCAGACAGGAAGCAGACAGGAAGCAGATATGAAGCAGATAGGAAGCAGATAGGAAGCAGACAAGAAGCAGACAGAAAGCAGATATGAAGCAGACAGGAAGCAGACAGAAAGCAGACAGAAAGCAGACAGGAAGCAGACAGGAAGCAAACAGGAAGCAGACAGGAAGCAGACAGGAAGCAGACAGGAAGCAGATAGGAAGCAGATAGGAAGCAGATAGGAAGCAGACAAGAAGCAGACAGAAAGCAGATATGAAGCAGACAGGAAGCAGACAGAAAGCAGATATGAAGCAGACAGGAAGCAGACAGGAAGCAGACAGGAAGCGGACAGGAAGCAGACAGGAAGCAGACAGGAAGCAGACAGGAAGCAGACAGGAAGCGGACAGGAAGCGGACAGGAAGCAGACAGGAAGCGGACAGGAAGCGGACAGGAAGCAGACAGGAAGCAGACAGGAAGCAGACAGGAAGCAGACAGAAAGCAGATATGAAGCAGACAGGAAGCAGACAGGAAGCAGACAGGAAGCAGACAGGAAGCAGACAGGAAGCAGACAGGAAGCAGACAGGAAGCGGACAGGAAGCAGACAGGAAGCGGACAGGAAGCGGACAGGAAGCAGACAGAAAGCAGACAGAAAGCAGACAGAAAGGAGATCGGACATTAGTTTGCAAGGCTCAATGGAGTCACAGAAAACCAGAATTTCCACCTGAAAAAGGAGGGTACCATTCGATTTTTTTTCTCTCCCCTTTTAGTGCAACCCGCGTCTGTTTAATGCATCACAGAAAGCCACGCACTCAGGAAGGCAGACAGGCAGGCAGGCAGGCAGGCAGACAGGCGGGCGCACTAATATGCAGGCTGCAGTGGTGACAAAAAGTCTAGAAGACAGTCTAGAACACAATCTAGAAGACAGTCTAGTAGACATCCTGGCAAGTAGGCAGCGATTTAGACAGGCAGACGGGCAAACACTCAAACAAGCAAGCATCTAGGAATGCAGACAGGCAGGCAAGGAGGTCTTTCAAGGTCGCGAGCTTTTCTGCTGGAAGTGACACACAAGCTCCAGGGAGATCATTTCGAAAGTGCGTTGGGATTCATTCCTATCTGGAGCGAGCAGAATCCATCAGAGTCGTGAGGCCGCTGCGCTGTCTTCGACAGAATAGAGGCAGCAACAGGGAACAAAGCATGTCCTTCTCAAAGGGCAGTGAGTGATCTCGGGACTTTAGAACGGCTTGAAATTTCCCTGACAAAGAGGGCGATGTTTGATCCGTAAGCGCACAGCATTCCTTCTCGGGCATCGAGGCCCGAAGGTAAGGCGACTTGGGAACACAATCGTAACGACAGGCTTCAGACGTCTTCCCGCGCCTGCGGAACAATCGATTCAAGTAGCCATGCTGAAACGCGAAAATACCGTGGGGTGTGTGTTGTAGTCACTCACAGACACGTTTCAAGGCAAAGTTTTGCATTGATTTGAATCTGCGTCGTGTCTACTTGTGCTATCCACTACTTCTCCGTCATCAACAACTTCCGGTCAGCAGGTTTGTCCGACTGAGCACGAACAACACCATCAATCTCAGTCTTACATGCGCACTTCTTTCACCCCGCAGCTCATCATCAAGCTGGCTACAAACAACTCGCACTTTCACAGATAATCAAATCTTGTCGTTCCCGGTTGTGAACGGAATGTAAAGAATCTTTCTGTAAAACGCAAGAGTCGGAGTTAAGCGGATCTAGGTATATTTTGACTAATGTTCAATAGAGTGAAGAATTAAATATGTTTTCGCACTCAGATATACACATCTCCATAACTGATATCAATCAAGAACAGAAAATGACTGACGGGACATGGTGGTATACGTGCTGCATGGAGTGTGCGAGTGCTGCTACAGCAGGCCCCGAAAGCACAAGGACCACAGCATTCCAGCTGATGAGGAAGGCGTCGGTGCAGCACTGGCCGTCTGCGGTTGTTATTCAGGAAATATTACGTGAATCTGATTTCACGGTGACACCGAATTGTACCTGACCGCTTCTTACCATGAAGCAAGTGATATAAATTGCATTTGGCCTGTTATGAACGCTAAACGGAACAGTGAGCAATGCAGCCTTGGTGAGCTTTCAAAAAAGCTGTAGACATTGGCGTTCCTTCATACACTCCTCACGCAATCGTTTAAAATGACTCCTCAGCGACTAAAGATGTCTTTATCTACCGGAATGCAGAGGCTGGGGAGCCTATTTCTCAGTGGACAATGATGTGGAGCTCGCAGTGAGATTAGGTGTTGTGGAATATGTACAGCAGATGTGATGGGTGTGAACAACTTTCTTGTCCATTGTGTGGGAGAGGAAGCTGATGACCATGGCAACCTGTCGGCCTTTGAAACCATCCACGGATGTTAGGCCGAACTCCAGGGTTGCACGCTCTGGTGCGACGCTCTTGGAACGTGGCCTTCGAAAGAATGCTGATTCAACCACACTGATGTTCGTCGAGAAGAAGACTCAACGCGAGATAAACGGCGCCGTGGTGCACTCATGCAAATGCATGTACATGTTACTGCCTGAAAAAAAAGTACGGCTACCATAACTATATCTGCGTGGCGAGGCTTCCTAAATAGCACACACAAAACGAGTCTCATTTCCTCCTCTCTTTCCGTTCCATTCCATCCCAATGAGCCAGCCCGCCAAGCACACGGTGACCCCTGGCAATTAGCCAGGGCTGATGTCACCTGTGACTGTTCAGGAGTGGAAAGTGACCAGAATAGAGAGAAACAAACGTGTCGCATTAGTGACTGGTGTAACGTTTCGTGGGAAGCTCTCCTGTCCCGCGACATCGGTCGCTGTGCTGTGGAGTCAGGAAAGACTGCCATGGCCGCACTGGCCTCAGTTTGTCTCTGTCACAGTCAGGAAAGACTGCCATGGCCGCACTGGCCTCAGTTTGCCTCTGTCACAGTCAGGAAAGACTGCCATGGCCGCACTGGCCTCAGTTTGCCTCTGTCACAGTCAGGAAAGACTGCCATGGCCGCACTGGCCTCAGTTTGCCTCTGTCACAGTCAGGAAAGACTGCCATGGCCGCACTGCCCTCAGTTTGCCTCTGTCACAGTCGCTACGCAATGAACAGTTAAATGAGCACACTGATAACAGAGGGACATTTGGGAGCACTGGGAGATATATCACAGCACCTCTTCCGTGGACTGTGTAATTCAGGCAGCATGTTCTGCTAACCAGGCCTGACGCTACAGTTCATTTTAGCACCTGCTAGTGGAACGCACATGCTGGCTTGCAGCACACGCTAGCCTACGTCTTAGGGCGATAAACTATCTCTTTTTGGTCGTGAATCCAAAACGATATAATTATAACAGATAACCATTAAAATGTTATGGATTATTCCTGGGATAATATCCTGACATTCATCAAATGTGATCAAAATATGTTTTGAATTCGCCGAATAAGGAAGGAACCAACGAACAAAAGAACAAAAGAACAGAAGTTCTAACCGACTGAAACACGTCACCTTCTTGGCGGACGTAACAATCAGCAGTAGCCACCGAAATGAGCCTTCGCCTCGTATTCTAGACAGTGGACAGTTTCACTGTCACTGACAGTGGACAGTGATCTACCCACTGACAGCGGACATTGTCACGTCTCTTGACGGCAAGCGACCTTTTGATATTGACATTGTAAATATGCAGCAACACTGGGAGTGAATGTCTTCGCGCTCACTGAGAGTGGACGGCGCCTTCAAGTATCGACGTCTTTGACCGAGACAGTGCTGCTTCGTCCACCATGACAGTCACTGTTCATGACAGTGGGGAGAGTGATGCTGTTTTCCGAGAATAAGAAAAGAAGAGTGAGAAAAAAGTTTTGATTTTGTAAAGCACAGTACCGCCTGCTTGACAGTGGATGAGAGTGATAATGCATCGTAGTGTTAGTGACCACCAGTTGACATTGCTGATGACAGTGACAATGCATCGTGGTGTTAGTGACCACCAGTTGACATTGCTGATGACAGTGACAATGCATCGTGGTGTTAGTGACCACCAGTTGACATTGCTGATGACAGTGACAATGCATCGTGGTGTTAGTGACCACCAGTTGACATTACTGATGACAGTGACAATGCATCGTGGTGTTAGTGACCACCAGTTGACATTGCTGATGACAGTGACAATGCATCGTGGTGTTAGTGACCACCAGAGCACATTGCTGATGAGAGTGGAGATAGTGGGACTGTTTATTGAGAATAAGTGCTCAGCAATGAATAATCTGGATGACATCAGGTGTCACTGTTTTTAAATTGGATCAGTGGCTGACATCGGACAGTAGACAGTAGCTAGCTGAAGAGTCTGGTTGCCAGGAAAATAGGGCCCTGCCTGACCAGCAGCGACCATCAGTGGACATGGTGCCGACTGTGTAGTGCATGACATTGTGTCTTGAGTACTCAGTGACCGACTCTGGACAATCATTAATGACGGTGGAGAGATGGTCACTATCTTGCAACTGACCAGTAGTCTTCACTGACCAGTAGTCTACACTGACCAGTAGCCAACATCTGATGCCCTGGATGTCCATGGAAAGAGTAATAGTTGCGTTGGAATGAACGACGTACACAAACATGCGGCCTGCACTGGAAACTATGACTGGGAGTACACAGAAAATGGTATCTGATTGCAGAGGACGAAATGGCCAACATCGAGCAGTGACCATTAGTGGACACTATGATTGAAAGTGCAGGGAGTGACTCTCTTGATGAGTACTGATCAGCTGAGCGACTCTGGTCGATCATGAATGCTAATAGAGGTGGAGAGAGTGCCATAGCTTTTCAGTATAGCCGTCACTGGACAGCAGCCAGGAGTGGATTCTCTCTTTGGCAATACGAAAAGGGGCACAGCTTGACCGTCAGTGGACAGTGTAACAGTGCTATGAGGTCTGTATGACCAACAATGGACAACCACGCATGACCTGAGAGAGTGCCACTTTCTCCCAAATGACCGAGTAGCCAACACTGGACAGTAGCCGGCAGTGGACTTTCTGGTTGCGAATGGAAAGAGTGGCGATCTTCCACACTGGCATGACCAACTACTACTGGACACTAGTCAGCAGGACTTCTCTCTCTGCCAGTGCAAAACGTGGTTTCGTTTGACTTGGACCTGAATGCCAGAACCGATGGGCAGTGGCCATCTGAGAACATTGCAGTGGTCAATGCTCACCTTGCCGGGCTTGTCATGGACCTGGGCAGCGTGGGCGGCCTTGGCCTCTGTGATCCTCTCCACTCTGTTGAAGACCATGGTGTTGCGGGGGTGGGCAGCGATGGCACAGCAGAAGCAGTCGAGGGAAACTGGAGCGAGGCGGCACCGGCGGTGTAGAGGGAGAGGATGACCCGCGAGGAAAGCGCACCTGGCGAGGGCGACGCAGTCTGGCAAGTGAAGCGCTGCGACCGCGCGCCGCCTAGCTACCGGTGAGGGCTCACAAGCCCCTCCCCCTCTACTCCCCCTCTCCAGCATCCTCTCCCCACCCCCCCACCCCTACTCTCCTCATCCCTGCCCCTAGGTCGGCTGACTTTAGGAAGGGGGAGGTGTGACAGGACTATGACGTCACGGAGACCGAAATAGGCAGTTGCAAACTGGCTTGCTCCGCCTGTGTGAGGGTACAGAGCACTGATCACGCTTGGTGGTACAGGGCACTGCTCACGCTTGGTGGTACAGGGCACTGATCACGCTTGGTGGTACAGGGCACTGATCACGCTTGGTGGTACAGGGCACTGATCACGCTTGGTGGTACAGGGCACTGATCACGCTTGGTGGTACAGGGAGCCTGACTTGCCTGAGTGTGCAGTGTGAGGGTACAGGGCACTGATCACGCTTGGTGGTACAGGGCACTGATTACGCTTGGTGGTACAGGGCACTGATCACGCTTGGTGGTACAGGGCACTGATCACGCTTGGTGGTACAGGGCACTGATCACGCTTCGTGGTACAGGGCACTGATCACGCTTGGTGGTACAGGGCACTGATCACGCTTGGTGATACAGGGCACTGATCACGCTTGGTGGTACAGGGCACTGATCACGCTTGGTGGTACAGGGCACTGATCACGCTTGGTGGTACAGGGCACTGATCACGCTTGGTGGTACAGGGCACTGATCACGCTTGGTGGTACAAGGCACTGCTCACGCTTGGTGGTACAGGACACTGATCACGCTTGGTGGTACAGGGCACTGATCACGCTTGGTGGTACAGGGCACTGATCACGCTTGGTGGTACAGGGCACTGCTCACGCTTGGTGGTACAGGGCACTGATCACGCTTGGTGGTACAGGGCACTGCTCACGCTTGGTGGTACAGGGCACTGATCACGCTTGGTGGTACAGGGGGCCTGACTTGCCTGAGTGTGCGGTGTGAGAGTACAGGGCACTGATCACGCTTGGTGGTACAGGGCACTGATCACGCTTCGTGGTACAGGGCACTGATCACGCTTGGTGGTACAGGGCACTGATCACGCTTCGTGGTACAGGGCACTGATCACGCTTGGTGGTACAGGGGGCCTGACTTGCCTGAGTGTGCAGTGTGAGGGTACAGGGCACTGATCACGCTTGGTGGTACAGGGCACTGATCACGCTTGGTGGTACAGGGCACTGATCACGCTTGGTGGTACAGGGCACTGATCACGCTTGGTGGTACAGGGCACTGATCACGCTTGGTGGTACAGGGCACTGATCACGCTTGGTGGTACAGGGCACTGATCACGCTTGGTGGTACAGGGGGCCTGACTTGCCTGAGTGTGCGGTGAAAGGGCTGGAGGGTTCCGTCACGTGGTGTGTGCTTTTGCCGGACTATGAATTATACTGTGTAGTATCGCAGGACTGTGTGTTATAATGTGTAGTCTTGCAGTACTGTGCGTTACAATGTGTAGTCTTGCAGGACTGGGTGTTGCCGTAAGGAGTTATACTAAGCGGTGTGTTATAATGTGTAGTTTTGGTGGACTATGTTTATGGTATGTAGTACACTGGATTGTGTGTTGTGCTGTGTGATTGTGCTGAAAGGACTGTTGTGGCATGTAGTGTGTGTGTGTGTGTGTGTGTGTGTGTGTGTGTGTGTGTGTGTGTGTGTGTGTGTGATTTACTGGGTTGTGTGCTGTGGTGTATATGTTACTAGGTTGTGTGATGTGGTGTATATTGTACTGTATGCAAAAAGTATACAAACATAACAGATGCCAGTGTCACTTTGTTCAAGTCTTTGTGCGTTCAGTGTCAGGGGAAAAAAAAGAAGACCTACGATTAAAGGCATTGTTGTGAAACCTCTCCTGTCAAAGTCCTTTGGATCAAGATCTCAAGTGGATTTAATTGACTACCAGTCACTTAAACAGAGAGGATACTCATGGGAACATCTTACCAAGTTTTGCGTGCTTAGAGCCCTTACAACAAAACGACCAGCAGAGGTGGCATACCAACTTTTAGACATTTTCCTTCTCTTCGGAGCTCCGCAAATTCTTCAAAGTTTATTGTTTGTGAGCAGCAATATTTTCATCTTGTATTTTGATCCTTGTGTATTTATGAATAAACCAATGTTTAAAGCAACAAATCTTGTATTAGTGTTTCTGGTTGTGTGTTTCAAACTAATCAGGGAATAAGCAAAAAAAATGACCTCCCATTTCAGGGAATAATCGAAATCCCTGATTTTGTTTTAAGGGAATAAGCTTACTCCTCAGTTGAAACAGGGAATAAGCTTATTCCCTTGAAATTTCAGGGATTAAGCTTATTCCTTAAATGTTCTTATTCCCTGTAACACATACACTACACATTTCAAACAGCACACAATACATACACTGCAAAAAGGAAACAACACACAGTACGTACACTAAACGACGGAAACAACACACAGTACGTACACTCCACAACGGAAACAACACACAGTACATACACTACACAATTCAAACAGCACACAATACATACACTACAAAAAGGAAACAACACACAGAACATACACTACACAATTCAAACAGCACACAATACATACACTACACAAAGGAAACAACACACAGTACATACACTACACAATTCAAACAGCACACAATACATACACTACACAAAGGAAACACCACACATTCCTTTTCTCGCTCTTTCCAATTTTACACGTTGACATAATCTACGTGCCCGTAAAAAGCTATTTGTAACACCGAGTGATGCTTTCTTCGCAAAGTAGAGGTAACGAAGAAATCAAGAACAGGCAGAAAATAATTTTCGAAGTTTTTCATAAAGGGTTGCAAGAAAATTAAAACACTTTTTTCATTCAACGACTTTGAACAAGTAGCTGTTTGGCCCGACTGCTTGACTTGCAAGGGGGGAGGCACTAGGAGTCCTACGCTGTGTTATTATATCCTATTAGGCACGCGCACACTTGTACGCAGGAAGCGAGGGAGTCTCTATGGCGGCAAGCATCCTCTTTGGTCCACCCCCACATTCCATGGAGCAGTGGAAAGGAACTTCAAGGCTCTGAGGGGAGTGACTGCAGCGTATCAAGAAGGCTACAACAGAAACAGTCACTTCGTCCCTTCTCATAACCATCATCTTCCTTCTCTCTTTTCTCTCCCTGGACTATTTGTCCATCAGTCTTTTCAGTCCTCTCCGTTAGCTCCCCATCCATCATGTGTTAAGACACTGTTGTAGTGTGTGAGTTGTAAACGCGTCTTCGGTACATTTTGATGTCATCGACCAGTGGGGAGCTAAATCTGTCCCGCAGCCGATGCTCCCAAAATAGAACAGGCTGACTCCCAAGACATCTCTTACCAGCATCCCTGCTGCTTTCTTCAGCAACTCCCAGCTGTGTCACGAACCTACATCCCTCTTGATGCCTCTCCTCTCTATTGGGATGATGGTACAGAAGCTTTGTAAGGAAGGGGGAAGATAAGGTTAATGAAGGTTAGACAGACAGACAGACCCACATACAGATACACAGACACACAGACAGACACACAGACACATAGACACACAGAAAGACAGACAAACAGACAGACAGACAGACACACACACACACACAGACAGACATACAGACACACAGACAGACAGACACACAGACACACAGACAGACAGACGGACTGACGGACGGACGGACGGACGGACAGACAGACAGACATACACACAGACCGACCGACAGACAGACAGACAGGCAGACAGACAGACAGACAGACAGACAGACAGACAGACAGACAGACAGACAGACAGAGACAGACCCTCAGACAGACACACAGAAAGACACACAGAGACAGACACACAGACACACATACAGAAACAGACACGCAGACATACAGACGCAGAGTTGTTGTTATTGTTGTTGTTGTTGTTGTTGATGTCGGTGGTGTTGGTGGTTCTTCTTGATGCCATTGAGTCAGTTTTCTACGTCATCAGCACAAAAGCACGACCAGTCCAAGAGTGGCATGACGTCACAGAAGAGACTGGCCGTTCTCTAAGCAGGCCTGCAGGCGTGCCGGAACGGAATTATAGGACAATCTCATTTCTGAAACGGAAATTAAGCCCGAGTTTCGTCCCTTTACTTCTGGCAGTTCCGGTAGACTGGTAACAATAGAAGCTGATCTCTAAATCGTGGCAAAAGGATTAAAGCATGTAAAAAGATTAATTAGATTAAAAACTAATCGAACAAAGATATATTAGACTGTTTTCACGTATACTTTCTGCACAGACCCCACAGAAGAGAAGTAAACAAACCACACCGTACATACCTAGGAGATGAACACGATCGAACAGTAGCCACTACGCCAGCAGACGATCGAGCTAGTGTGATATAATGTTTCATGTAATGCTCTTATGAGTAGCAGCAAATAATTGTTTATTTCTGACTTGAATTGACTATTTCGTTTCCCTGGTCAGGCGAGGACAGAAAATTCAGTGATTTTAGTTGTAATGAATTTTTTGTTTGTTTTAATGCCATTTTCTTGTCATCATCTTACAAGTTAGACGTTATGCCGAGTGCGCTCAAGTTGATCTCTCATCCACTCGATGATAGTGAATTTTCTGTCCTCGCCAGACCAGGGAAACGAAATTGTCAATTCAAGCCAGAACTAAACAGTTATCTGCTGCTACTCATTCGAGCTTTACATGACACAGTACTGTTTTCCACCTCCACATACATGTACTTTGAGCGATCTAGTATTCAGTGCAGACGCTTCGAGAAGGCAACCGGAATTGCCAGGTTCTACCTAACGCGTTGTTTTTCGACAGAGAGCGCCGAGGATAACTCCTGCAGGGTACGTTAATGAGAATGTCCTATAGAAGGGAGTCATGCCAGAAGACTAAGAGCTCACAGGTGTATTTAGAAAAGTTTGTGCATGCTTACAAAACCGTGCAAAGCACATGTTTCTTTGCGTTGCAGAAACGATCCCGGAAATGTCAACATACTATGAATCCGACAACACAACTAATTAAACAAAATCACTTCTCTATTAATAATTATTAATCTCCTGTATTACCGACTAATAATACATCTTAAATAGCTAGGAGATATTTTACTCGCATCTTGACAAACGAACGCAATAATTACACGACTGTTTTATTCACATTGCAGCCACACTTAAAATATCTCTGAGAACCCGTGTGATAGCTAACTTGTAGGTACATTACGAACAAGATCATCCTGCGGAACTGTTAACACTCCCTTGCTTAGCTTGAGAGGCGCAAGGTGAATAGCCACTTTTCAGTGTTTTGCACACTACACTCCCACCCCCACCCCCACCCCCACCCACCCCACCCCACCCCAGTCACTGGTCTGCTTGATCAATCCTACGAACTCGTACTCTGGCCCTGGCGAAAACCACTGCAGCGGACTGTACGTTTGCACACGGACAGGCACCAGCACCACCCCCACACCCGGGGAAGTGTCCGACTGTAGAAGCTGTAGGGATGTTCGCTCGGCCCCGCGGCCCCAGATGTCGATAACGAGGCTTGACATGAAATAGACGAGGAAGACAATGGTGACAACGAAGACGACGGCGCTGACGAAAACAATGACGACGACGACAATGATGATAATGGTGGCGGTGGTGGTCGTGATAGTGGGGGTGGTGGTGTGGTGGGGGTGGTGGTGGTGGTGGTGGTGGTGGTGGTGGTGGTGATGGTGGTGGTGGTGGTGGTGGTGGTGGTGGTGGTCGTGATGGTGGTGGTGGTGGTGGTGATGGTGGTGGTGGTGGTGTTGTACTGATGGTGGCGCTGGCGGTGGCGGTAGTGATAGTGGTGGTGGTGGTGGTGGTGTAGTGATGGTTATGGTGGTGGTGTTGAAGTGATGGTGGTGGTGGTGGTGTTTGGCGGCGTTAGTAGTGGCAGCAGTTGTGGTGGTGATAGTAGTGGTGGTAGTGGTTGTGATGTAGTAATGGTGGTGGTGGTGTCGTGGGGATGGTGATGGTGGTGGTGGTGGCGGTGGCGGTAGTGATGATGGTGGTGGTTGTGTTCTGGCAATGGTGGCGGTGGTGGTGGCGATGATAAATTACGAAACTGAAACAGCCGGAGAGGCGCACAGCTGGCCACTGCACCGGCAAGCAGCAGCAACATGAACCTGAAGGCTGACTCGCTCCTCGATTTATTTCAATTCTTTTCCCGTCTGCTCTCCCCAAATAGCCACGATCGATGGCACTAACGGCAGCGGAGAGCCAACAGCGACTGTGGTCTCCTTGTTGTCCTTCCCAGGAATCCTGGAGACCTGGCATCCGCCGTAATGATGAACTCTGATTCCAGAGCCTCTGTATGGCCCTCGGCTCTTCCGTCCTTCCTTCCTCCTGCTGTTCTCTTCTACTCCGCCCCTTCCACTGTTGACTGATGTCCTCCCTCCCCACCCCCATCTTTTCCTCTGATCTTGTCCTCACTTTTGTTCACGCGGTATTCTTTTCTCTCCCACCACCCTCATCCACTCCCACCCCCTACCCACCCACCCCCACCTCACCTAGTTCTCTGTCTGTCTGTGTGGAATGCCGTCATTGTCAGTTCCTGAAATTTGATCACCAATGCCATCACCACCCTCACTATCATCATTATAATATTTCTCACTGAGATTAATGCAAATACAGTCAGAGGGTGCAAACCTCCGCCAAGGCAGCCACAGCGGTGCAGATATCACAGCTAAATATAGCCAGGAGTGACCACAGCAAACGCCACTAAAACCCGCTCGCTTGCTCTCGTGCACTGCAGTCGTGATCTCGCGCGAAGTTAGGGGAGGCTAAAAATAGGCCTCCGTGCAGCACATGCAGATGTCATAAAGAAACACGACTCTATAAGGAGGCTCCTGTCATCAGACAAAGAACTTCCTGAGGTCTCACGATGTAGACTGAAAGGTTTTTGAGACCGGTCCTTCAGTGTTGAGTGACCGGGACAATGGAACCAGCTTCCACTCTCCCTGAGGTCTTCGCCACGCTTGACCACTTTCAAAAGTGACCTCAAGACTCACCTCTTCAGACAGTGTGTCGCGCCATGAGCATATTTGTACAATTTGATAAATGGCGCAGAATAAAGTGAAAATACATACCCACACCATACACACACACACACACACACACACACACACCACACACACACACACACGCACGCACGCACGCACACACACACACACACACACACACACACACACATTAAAAAAACTTTATTCGTGAGAATTGCACAAATTCTGCGCACATAAACAAATAATGAATAAACACACTTTGTAACTTGAGCTGTCCGCCCCACGAAAGAGATAATGGAGACCTACTTTGGCATGTAAAGTGGTGAAAGCCAACACAACAATTGCTATATTATCTTGACCAAGAAGATTAGCTATATACATCATACATGTCCACATTGACACACATAGGCATGGGTTTTCATGAGTGGGCAAAATGTCAAACACAAAATATAGAGCTGTTAAGTTACATACATCTATATATCTGCCAAGCCAAACATTCAGGATGTCACGTTCAGTGTAGACTCCTGGGCCCGTATTCACAACGGCGATTTATCGGCGATTTATTTTAACTCCGATTTATCTCTAAACTCAGACGATTCCAACTGCCTGTTCCGCTCTCCCTTGGCTGGAAACCAGTATATATAGCAAAGCGCAACCTAGGATCCTCTGACGAGCGTACCTTATCTAACCGATCAAGATAACGCGGGGCTAGGGGATAAATCGAGTGTTAAAAAGATAAATCGCCGTTGTGAATACGGGCCCTGCATAATAGCTACAGTCATATTTATATTTATATACTCCTCAGTAGAATGTGAGTATAAGAGGCAGGTTATAGCATTCAGATGTGAAATTTACTTGTATTCATAATTATCAGAACATTTTCTTTTACATTTAATATCCCCTCATTTTGACATTAAATACTGGAAACAGCTTTTTCGCATTATTGAGTTATACAAGAACCAACACAAGCAATTGGCATTCACACATCCCTCACCAGGACAATTCCATAGCCTTCATAATTTAAATTGCCAGCCCTTTTGATACTTTTGTGGGCAAATGCTGTCGGCATAAATTCCAGAAATACGTGCATTTGTGTCTCACACTCAATGAAGCAGGTTTTTACTCGAGAGTTGTGGTACTGGTTATTGGATCTCTGGGCACTGTGCCTTTCAATATACAAACCCTTCAGTTTGTGACATCCGTTCATCGCGTGAGAGGTTGTATCCGAGCGGAAACCACAAAGTGAACATGATCTGGGGTAAGAGTTTGGATAATATGTGTTGTTCACTGCGTTTGTTTCTAAAAGCTGTGCGCTATGCTTGCTGACGGCCTAGAGGATACAAGTTTTGTTTGTGGTTGTAATTCCAAAACTTAACAACATATGACCTCCAAAATTTGATGGTTTGTTCCTTGGGTTAAAGCAACATGTTGCACTGAATTTAATCAGAGTCTGTATTGAACCTTTTGAGATAGTTTTGGCCCTGTCTCGCGGACACTGCCTGGTCCCACGTGAGCCGAGTTTCTCAGGGCGGGGTGCTACAAGCCGCCTGCAAGCACAGGCCGGTGTCAGCATATGTCAGACATTTCAGCACATGTAATGGCTATCAAAAGTTGAGAAGTGTTTGACACCGGACTACGACTGCGGCTTACGAGCAAATCGCCTGTATGTAACTCGTTGTGCATTGGACCATGGGGCTTGCTGTGCCTTGACATACACACCAACATCAATCACCTCTGTACAATTGCTGTTTAAGGCCACCCAAGGTCGAACTATTTGCAGCAGGCCTCGAGAGCTTTCCGACCGTAGTTCTGGGCTGAGGAAGGGGTTTCACAGGGCAGCTACTGTACGTCCAATGAAAGAGAAGGGTGCTCACTTCGAGGACATCTCATTTTGCCCTTTTTGAAAGTGCGAATGAGTGATTCCAACAGTTGAGGAAAAAGCGTTATTTACAGATAAGGCTACTCAACAAAGAAATGCTTTTAGATTTAAAAAAATGGTGTGTTTAGGTATTGGTCGATTCTGCCCCACGGTATAGAGTCCTGCAAGGTCATCACATTCATAGGAGTTTGAAACTATACTATAGCCTGCCCACACACACACGCACATACACACATACACATATACACACACACACATACTTACACACACATATATGCACGCTCTTGCACAAACAGACATGCACATTTAATGATATTATTCTGCAACAAACATGTTAATGTTAGCAGGTAATCCATCTGTACGCTTGCATCCCACTCGCGCCTTGCAAGTTGCAATAAAGTAAAGTACTATCTTATTTTCAGAAGTAAATCAAATACTTTTTTTCTCTTTTCTTTTCTTTTCTGAGAAATGTGATACTTTGTGTTTGAAGCTGATTTGTAAGTTCGCTATCGGCATTTAATAAGAGGAGACGGTCACGTGACTTGGATTATGTGACGTAGTATGTAACTAGTGCGACGCAGTATGTAACTAGTGTGACGTAGTATGTTACTAGTGTGACGTAGTGTGTCACTAGTGTGACGTAGTGTGTCACTAGTGTGACGTAGTGTGTCACCAGTGTGACGTAGTGTCATTAGTGTGACGTAGTATGTCACTAGTGTGACGTAGTATGTCACTAGTGTGACGCAGTATATCACTAGTGTGACGTAGTATGTCACTAGTGTGATGCATTATGTCACTAGTGTGACTTAGTGTGTCACTATGTGACGTAGTGTGTCACTAGTGTGACGTAGTATGT
>JAWQFJ010015156.1:17500-22993 GCA_034096865.1 Theodoxus fluviatilis | reverse complement strand
GACACGTATGACAAGGGCAGTCAGCAGTACAGAAGGCGTTGATAAGACCATTCCTGCACAAGGAGCACGGCCTCACGTGTCGGCTGTATTCGGCTCTACCCTATTTTTTCCTCCCTTATCTGCGAGATCTGAACACCCCGCACAGCCCCGTGTGAATGGTCCCACAGAGCCATGGACGATGCACTCCACCAGCGCCCACACAACGCCCTGACCCTGGATTCTGTTCGGGTTTACTCTTAGCCGCTCTTCCCTCTGCCTCTGTAACAGGGGCCTATGCGCTTCATTTAATTCCCGGGTGTGGGTAAGAATAGACACTTCTCGCGACGGTCGTGAGGTAAGCAATCGAACCCACTAACACTAGCGGCGAGATGGGCCGAGTTTAGGAGTGTGTGAAAAGAAACAGACCCACTATTGGAGGTAATATCGACGGGTACTACAATCAATTAAGACCACTACTGACAGCTCATAGATGAGGGTATAAATTAGATCCATCTTGCCGAGAGGGTAAGAAAGAATAGACCGACCACTACTGACCGGGGTGAGGTCCAAGATATAGAACCCACTCTGACGGGATTGCAGCGCGGATACTAAGCAACAGTACTACGTCTTGGGGTGAGGGGTAAGAAATACGATCCCACTCTGGCCCGTGTAAGGTAGGGTACTACAGAATTAGACCCACTCCTAGGGGATAAACAAGAAGGGGTAATCAAGAAAGATCCCAATCTCTGGGTACTGAGCAGAGATAATAGAATAGAACCACTCTACGGCGTGAAGCGCGTAAGAACAGACCCACTCAATGCGGATGGAGGAGTATAAATGAATAAGTACCCACATCTGGTCGTGAATGAGGCGTCAAGAAGTAGACCACTCATGGGCTAGAGGGTAGAATGAGTCATGACCCACCAATGGTCCGTGAGGTAGAACAGACCCACTCTAGCCGAGGATGTGACCGGTAAGAATAGACCCACTCGCGGGTCAGTGAAGGGTACAGAATAGACCCACTCTGTAGAGATCGGATTTAAAGAATAGCACCACACTCTGGCGCTCGCTCGAAGTCGGCTCAGAAATAGTAATCCAATCAGGGTCCGTCTGAGGTAAAACATAAGAATAAGACTACTCTGGCCCGCTAGAGCGGTAAGCAATAAGACCCATCTCCTGCGGGGTGCAGCCTGAAGAGATAAGACCCACTCTAAGGGAGATCATACAGTGATGCGTAGAATAGACCCATCTAGGGCTTTGAAGCCGTGTAAAGAATAAGACCCACTCTGGAATGAGCGAGTAAATATACTAGGAACCCACTTCTCCGTACAGTAAGAGGCACACTAAGATTAGCACCCACTCTGGCAGCGATGAAAGGCGTAGTAGGAATAAGACCACTCTGGGAATCAAGTAGAGGGATTCAAACTAAGAACAGCACCCAACTCACTCTTTAAAATTAAGGGGCATAGAGAGGTAATAGTTAGACCCACTCTAAAAGGTCGAGGGCTAAAGAATAAGACCACTGCTGGCGTAGGCAGGCCGGCTCAAGACTCTCAGACCCACTCTGGCCGGTTAGACGGGTAGAATACAAGCACCCACTCGTGCGAGAAGGACGTCGAGTGCAAGAATAGACCACTCTCGGCGGTGCAGGCGTAAGAATAGACCCACTCTGCCATGGTCTCTGTTGAGCGGCTTAATAAGAATAATTGAACCCAACTACTGCTCTGGATGCGTTGGAGTAATATTCTAAGCCACCCCTGATCTCACTGACGTCGAGGGTTAAGCAATAGAAACCACACGCGGTGTGCTTTAAGAAAGACCCACTACTGGGGTGCCAGCGGTTCCCCAAGATATAAGACTCCACCACTAGGGGGTCAGGACTAGCCTGGAAGATTGTGAGAGGTAAGAACAGAAACCCACTACTGAGGAAGAGTCGAGACGGTAAATATAGACCCACTAAACTAGGGGTTGAGGGTAAATATATTCAATGACCCACCTCCACGCTGGAGGTAGAGGACGCCTAATATTCAAGCCACCTACTCTGGGTCGCTGACGAGGGGTGAAGAACTAGACCCCACTCTGGGCCGCAGTAAAAAGTACGAGGAGTAAAGAATTAGACCCACTCCTGGACAATACCACGGTGAGGGTCTAGAATAGCACCACTCTACGGAGGCGTGAGCGGTTCTCCCCTCCCCATATAGATCCACGAAGCGAACGACTCATAGACGGGTTCTAAAGGAGGCGGAATAATAAAACGAGGTACAAAATTGAATCATTCCCTTGCTCTGACTCGAAACAAAGCTTAGTCTAATTTTATCAACATGCCTATTACGCTAAATGCCACAAAAGACTGCCCGTCGACTACATATAAAAAAATCCAAATTATCAATTTGACCGCCGTATTTACTTCACTATACCCCAGATCGTTCCGTCTTGGACACCCGCTCACGCCAGCGACACACAAGCTGAAAACAGCTACTGAAGAAGCCAGAATCTCGTCCGTCACCTGCGAGCTACTGTGTTAAGTACCCCTTGGTTCAGCCGAAGACGGATCCCGTGCTCTACAACCTAAATCCCGGCCAGATGCAAACTTCTGAAAGGGCCAGTAGTCGGACAGCGGCGTAGGAAGGGCCAAAGGCAGTGCGGGACATACCGGATAACTACCTCGCTGATACGCCTGCAAGACACTCGCAGCGCCCTTTGAGGCGACGCTCACAGGGCTGCACTCATGCAAGCCGCCGCGAGTGGCCGACCCCCCCTACATTAAGCTCAATGTGGACGCCCCTGCACTGGGAGACTAGCATAGCCATTTTGGCACACGGGCAAGCTCAAAATGTCAAAGTCAGACTACTCAAGTCAGGAAGGCAGTTCAGACTGACGATTCTTTAGCGTCTTGAATGCCCAAGACGTAAAGCCTTGCACTCTACATAAGACGAACATGCACCTCCGCAATAATTACTCAAATAATATAATCATAAAAATATTAGGATTCCCCCCAAAAAAATTATGAGCCTTATATATACTAATAAAATAGCCCACATAAGAGATTCTATCAGCAAAAGATATATAACTACTGCATGTTATCAAACGACGTAGAGTCGAGCGCATTTTACTAATCTGCTTCGAACTGACGTTGGATTAACGATGAACTTTCCGATGTCCCTCATATCTACTGTCGCTGTCCAGATTATGAGAAAGCTGACATCATGAATCAGAAGAACGAAAACATTAAAGCGAACATTTATCAACCTTAGAATATAGAGAAAAAAACGTCCTACACGCGGGGGGGGGGGCCTACAAAACGCAGCAACTTCACAGATCGGTGTCGAACTAATCCTTTGCACGTCCCGAATTAGCATACCTACACCGAAAACTTGCATACCAAATCAATATTCATCAGCTAAGGATCCATGAAGCGAACTGATCTGTGGGGCTCATACATCGCCCAGTGTGAAGCCATCTTAGCTCGCACGGTTATAACTATAAAAAACCCCATAGGAAGACATTAGTATACTAGATAATTTGTTGCCTTGTGCATTAATGCCTTGCTATACCTATTACTATTTATGTTGCTGTGGCCCAACCGAAAATTTATTCTGTGCATCAAAAATATATCCCCTCTTTGCTTTCTCTCCTTCGCGACTTTTACCCACATTGCTGAAGCATGTAGAGTCTGTAGAATCCTTCTATTTTCTTTTTACTGTAAATACAACGACCGCCAGGCTGTAGACATTTCAAATTATGAACCTAAATCAGTCGTGTAGCTCTGCATGTCTCTAACTGAACTGTTATCCCCACCTCCCAACCATGCTTCTGTCTGTCTAGTAACTGTCTAGTCTTGTCTGACTCTAGATCATGTCTCGTCTGTCGCGCTGTCTGTCTGCTGCCCTCATGTCTGATCTGCTCCCGCTCTAGTACATGTCTGTCTGATCTAAGTTCGGACTAGTCACTGTCCTGCCACTGAACCATAGCCCTGCTCTGTCTGCTCTGTCCATACAAAGAGCTCGATCTAGACTGTCTGTTGTTTGTACCTGTACGGTACTCGTCTGTCTAGTCCTGTCTGACCATATTGTCTAGTCTAGTCTGTCGGTGTCTAGTGCCAAGCTCACGAACGTGTCTGTCTGCTCGCTCAGTACTGTACTGTGTGTACTGTCGTCGCTCTGATGTCGTCTGTCTGTACTGCTCCTGCTACTCTCATGCTAACTGCTAGTGCTCTGTCTTGATCTGCTCTAGACGTGCTGCCTCTGACCATATCTGCTTCTGTCTTAGTACTGTCGTGTCTAGCAAAGTCCTAAGACTCATCGCCATGATAAAACAGGTCTGATCCTGAACCCCCTGATCTAGGTTCTAGTCTAGATATGTCTGATCTGCTACTGTCTGCCCTCGTAACCTGTCCTAGTCGAGCATCTGTCTAGTACTCGTTATTGCTACTGTCTGGTGTGTCTGCTCTGTCTGTCTCTAACTCTCTGCCTCTGTAGTGATACTGTTTATCTGTCTAGCTGCGTGCCTTCCTGCGTATGCCTACTTAGACTGTCTGTCTGTATGTCAATGTCTGTCTAGTCTGTCGGATCTGTGCTGTACTGTTAGATCGTGTGTCTGATCTGCTCGTGTCTCTGACCGACTGTTGTTACTGCCGTACTAGCATGTCTACTACTATCTGACTACATCTACGTAGTTTGCTGCTGTGTCTGTAGCGTGCTGTCGCTACGTGTGTATGTCCTGTATGTCTCGTGCTGCTTAGTCTGTGTATCTGTCTAGTGTGCCTCTGTCTGTGTTCTGTCTGTGACCGTCGTCGGTGTACGGGCTTCAGTCTGTGCTGTAAGCACTGAGTCCGGGGAAGAATCCGTTGCTATGTGAGCCTCTGGTGCGTCTGGGTGTCTCGCTCTCTGATGTATGGTGTAGTACATGTAATGTCTGCCTGTATGCCCTGCTGCGTTGGCCGTCTGCGTCGTGCTGGCGAGGAGTGTTGTGGTGGGGCGGGGCCTGGGTTGTGGTGTGTGGGTGGTTGCGGGCTGGTTAGCTGCTGTCAGGTCGTCCTCGCCAGGCCTCCTTTGCGCGCGCGCCCCGCCGCCCGCCCGCCAGCCCCGCCCGGCGCCCCGCCGCCCCCCCCCCCCGCCTCCGCCCCCCCGCCCGCCAGCCCCCGCCGGCCGCGCCGCCGCCCGCCCGCCGCCCCGGCCGCCGCCCGCGCCCGCCGCCCCGCCGCCCGCCGCCCGGCCGCCGCCGCCCGCCGCGCGCCGCGCCGCCCCCGCCCCGCCGCGCCGGCCCCGCCCCGCCCGCCGCCCGCCCGCGCCGCCCGCCCGCCCGGCGCCGCGCCGCCGCCCGCGCCGCCGCCGCCGACCCGCCCGCCGCCGCCGCCCGCCGCCCCGCCCGCCGCGCCGCGCGCCGCCCGGCCGGCGCGCCGCCCGCCCGCCGCGCCCGCCCGCCGCCGCCCGCCGCCGCGCCCCCCGCCGCCCGCCGCCCGCCGCGCCCGCCGCGCCGCGCCGCCCGCCGCGCGCCCCGCCGCCCGCCCGCCCC
>JAWQFJ010015156.1:2500-12500 GCA_034096865.1 Theodoxus fluviatilis | reverse complement strand
TGTGTAGCACAGTTCTACTCTCTCTCATGCCTGTGCCTTGTAACAGGACTCTGTGTAGCACAGTTCTACTCTCTTTCATGTCTGTGCCTTGTAACAGGTCTCTGTGTAGCACAGTTCTACTCCCTCTCATGTCTGCGTCTTGTAACAGGTCTCTGTGTAGCACAGTTCTACTCTCTTGCATGTCTGTGTCTTGTAATAGGTCTCTGTGTAGCACAGTTCTACTCTCTCTCATGTCTGCGTCTTGTAACAGGTCTCTGTGTAGCACAGTTCTACTCTCTCTCATGCCTGTGCCTTGTAACAGGTCTCTGTGCAGCACAGTTCTACTCTCTTGCATGTCTGCGTCTTGTAACAGGTCTCTGTGTAGCACAGTTCTACTCTCTCTCATGTCTGCGTCTTGTAACAAGTCCCTGTGTAACACAGGTCTACTCTCTTGCATGTCTGTGTCTTGTAACAGACCTGCACTGGCCCGTTCCACTCCTAAATTCACACACACACACACACACACACACACACACACACACACACACACACACACACAGTCTCCTCTGCATGGTTACAAATACTTCTTCACTCACCCGAGAACGACCGACTTCAGCGAATTTGGAAAATATAGCAGTGTCTTTTAACACTGGTCATAAACTGAGGGCCATTCATCGCCACATGAAGCCAACCTTTCGATAAACATTTGTTTTGTACATTATTTACTGTAGGTATGATGTGCTTATCACGCTACTGTCTGGGACTTGATCATCAAGACCTCCCTGTGGGTTGGGGGTAAGAATAAACCCCCCTGTGGGTTGGGGGTAAGAATAGAACCCCCTGAGGGTTGGGGGTAAGAGTAGACCCCCCTGTGGGTTGGGGTAAGAGTAGACCCCCCTGTGGGTTGGGGGTAAGAATAGACTCCCCTGTGGATTGGGGGTAAGAAAAGGCCCACAACGTCTTCCTATGCGATTTGTAAAAAAAGTGTCACTAATGAAATCGAGACTATGAACTAGATTTATCCTAACCAGTCTAGTGCTTTCCGTGGTCAACAGCTAAAATAGCCTGCAAATGCTGGTAGGCTTTACATTTTCACTTGTTCACTTATTTACTTATTCATTCATTCATCACTACGAGAAGTTATATAATAATTTACATGTCGTGCTCACGTGCATGACGAGTTGTCAGGACTTGTCATAACCTATATTTCTCGGTCTCTGTACGAATCTGCCATGGAGTAGGTGTGCATCTCTTCCACATGTCCTGCGCCTCCGCTCCAGGGTAGAGCAGGGCCGCGCGTGATGCAGACGAGGGGGTGGGTGGTGGGGTGGGGGGTGGGGTGAGGTGGTGGGTGGTGGATGCATTCTTTGAGGACTGACATCGCTCCTCAGCAGTCCGTAATCTCGTCCTCTTCTCCATCACGCTCTTCTTTCTCCCTCTCAGCCTTGGGCCAAGTATCCCCTTGAAGTGCCTCACATCCATTCCCCGTTGTCATGACCAGGGTCGACATCTCGCTTCCCCACGGAGTCATCATTCACACTGTTTGTCTCGCTGTGACGCGGCACCGGAAACGCTGCAACATGGGGAACGTCACTGAGCCTCGGTGTGAAATGTGTGCGTGACACTGGCACCAACGACCTCCTCAGTTTGAAGGTAAACAGCAACTAAAACAACAACGACTAAATTAAATTTTAATGAAGCCCCCCTCAGCCCGTTGTAAAAATGGAAAATGAATCATAGCAATCTGACGTAGTTTTGCAATTGCCACTTTCTAATTTTGGTGATGAAAACAGTCATTCGTCCAGAACGTGTACGATATTTTTTCATTGCTTCAAGGCATTGAGTAGATATCTCGACATTATTTGGTGATGACAAATGCTTCACTTGGAGTATTGTCTTAGCATGGGTGGCCATTCAAAATTTTCTCTCTGAAGTCCTCGTAGACAGGGCACTCCCCGAAAAAGCGACTCTCATCATCGTATTTTTTTTTTTACAAGGTCGGGTTTTTCCTTGCATGGGGTCGTTCAAAGTGTTTTTCCACTCTCTGACGGGACCCGGAAACTATTTCACCTGAGGCAACTCATTGCGTCTCTATGAAAATTGTGCGTCATCCAGGTATCAAATGACTTCCTGAGTTGAAGCAACAGAAACAACTTTTAAAAACTGCACGCACACACCTGCGTGAAGATGAATCGACATGGCCTGGATGATGACAGGTCAAAACAAGAGTTTTGCAATTCATGACTATCCGCATTCAAGCGGTCATTGCTTGGTGTTACTGTCCTGTGGAACTTTCTATCTCACTTTGCCACATCAAGCGCTCTTTGATTAGAGGTCAACTGCTGGGAGGCATAGGTTGGTGTCAGCATGTGTCAACATTGACAGTCTTCACATCTGCATAGGCTGCTGTCAGCATGTGTCAACATTGACAGTCTTTACATCTGCACAGGCTGGTGTCAGCATGTGTCAACATTGACAGTCTTCGCTTCTGCATATCCTTGTGTCAGCATGTGTCGACATTGACAGTCTTTACATCTGCATAGGCTGGTGTCAGCATGTGTCAACATTGACAGTCTTTACATCTGCGTAGGCTGGTGTCAGCATGTGTCAACACTGACAGTCTTTACATCTGCGTATCCTGGTGTCAGCATGTGTCAACACTGACAGTCTTTACATCTGCGTAGGCTGGTGTCAGCATGTGTCAACACTGACAGTCTTTACTTCTGCGTATCCTGGTGTCAGCATGTGTCAACATTGACAGTCTTTACGTCTACATAGGCTGGTGTCAGCATGTGTCAACATTGACAGTCTTCACATCTGCAGAGGCTGGTGTCAGCATGTGTAAAAGGTAAAGGTGTGGTTTTTTATAGCGACTTACACCCTTTGTCAGGGTCTCAAACCGCTTACACTTTACCCCCTGATCACTGGGCATCTTCATCAATCCTCACTGGTACCTCACAACAAACATAGTGACAGACATTTAAGACGCACACATGTGTCAACATGGACAGTCTTCACATCTACATAGGCTGGTGTCAGCATGTGTCAACATTGACAGTCTTTACATCTGCATAGGCTGGTGTCAGCATGTGTCAACATTGACAGTCTTCACTTCTGCATAGGCTGGTGTCAGCATGTGTCAACATTGACAGTCTTTACATCTGCATAGGCTGGTGTCAGCATGTGTCGACATTGACAGTCTTTACATCTGCATATCCTGGTGTCAGCATGTGTCAACATTGACAGTCTTTACATCTACATAGGCTGGTGTCAGCATGTGTCAACATTGACAGTCTTTACATCTGCATAGGCTGGTGTCAGCATGTGTCAACATTGACAGTCTTCACCTCTGCATAGGCTGGTGTCAGCATGTGTAAACATTGACAGTCTTTACATCTGCATAGGCTGGTGTCAGCATGTGTCGACATTGACAGTCTTTACATCTACATAGGCTGGTGTCAGCATGTGTCAACATTGACAGTCTTTACATCTGCATAGGCTGGTGTCAGCATGTGTCAACATTGACAGTCTTTACATCTACATAGGCTGGTGTCAGCATGTGTCAACATTGACAGTCTTTACATCTGCATAGGCTGGTGTCAGCATGTGTCGACATTGACAGTCTTTACATCTGCATAGGCTGGTGTCAGCATGTGTAAACATTGACAGTCTTTACATCTACATAGGCTGGTGTCAGCATGTGTCGACATTGACAGTCTTTACATCTGCGTAGGCTGGTGTCAGCATGTGTCAACATTGACAGTCTTCACATCTGCGTAGGCTGGTGTCAGCATGTGTCAATATTGACAGTCTTCACAGCTACATAGGCTGGTGTCAGCATGTGTCAACATTGACAGTCTTCACATCTGCATAGGCTGCTGTCAGCATGTGTCAACATTGACAGTCTTCACATCTGCGTAGGCTGGTGTCCGCATGTGTCAACATTGACAGTCTTCACATCTGCATATTCTGGCGTCAGCATGTGTCGACATTGACAGTCTTCACATCTGCATAGGCTGGTGTCAGCATGTGTCGACATTGACAGTCTTCACATCTGCATAGGCTGGTGTCAGCATGTGTCAACATTGACAGTCTTCACATCTGCATAGGCTGGTGTCAGCATGTGTCAACATTGACAGTCTTCACATCTGCATAGGCTGGTGTCAGCATGTGTCAACATTGACAGTCTTCACATCTGCATAGGCTGGTGTCAGCATGTGTCAACATTGACAGTCTTCACATCTGCATAGGCTGGTGTCAGCATGTGTCGACATTGACAGTCTTTACATCTGCATAGGCTGGTGTCAGCATGTGTCAACATTGACAGTCTTTACATCTGCATAGGCTGGTGTCAGCATGTGTCAACATTGACAGTCTTCACATCTGCATAGGCTGGTGTCAGCATGTGTCAACATTGACAGTCTTTACATCTGCATAGGCTGGTGTCAGCATGTGTCAACATTGACAGTCTTCACATCTGCATAGGCTGGTGTCAGCATGTGTCAATATTGACAGTCTTTACATCTGCATAGGTTGGTGTCAGCATGTGTCAACATTGACAGTCTTCACATCTGCATAGGCTGCTGTCAGCATGTGTCAACATTGACAGTCTTTACATCTACATAGGCTGGTGTCAGCATGTGTCGACATTGACAGTCTTTACATCTGCATAGGCTGGTGTCAGCATGTGTCAACATTGACAGTCTTTACATCTGCATATCCTGGTGTCAGCATGTGTCAACATTGACAGTCTTCACTTCTGCATAGGCTGGTGTAAACATGTGTCAACATTGACAGTCTTCACATCTGCGTAGGCTGGTGTCAGCATGTGTCAACATTGACAGTCTTTACATCTGCAGATGCACAGGATATTCAATGCTGACATGTTGACACCGGCTCATGCTTCCAAGCGGCTTGCCCTAGGAAATTCGGCACGGGTGTTCTGTATTTCACAGAAACTTGAAAGTTGTGATGTTTTTGCAGAATATGCATATCCATACTTCATACCCAGTAGTAGCTATAGTCTTCTGCACTACAGTTCTGAAGGTGTGTGTGTGTGTGTGTGTGTGTGTGTGTGTTGTGGTCTGGGCCCTACGTCCCGCACAACAAATGGATGGTGACGCGCAACTCTGAAGACCGTCTGCTGCTTCGCTCCGTAGGGAGTTTCTAGCTACTAGCTATTCTGCACTACAGTTTCTGAAGGGGAGGGCGGGTGGTGTATGTTGTGGTCTGGGCCCTACGTACCGCACAATAAATGGATGTGACGCGCAACATATAGCCTCTCCCATCCTGGAGTAGTGATTGCTGCTGCAATGCAGTTCGCTGCATATGCACGCACATGGCCTCTCCTACCTAATTACTCCTGCAGGAACACCTTCACGTGGTCCCCCTGTTTCTCACAAAGCTTCCTACAGGTGCGACCGAGCACACGGCGGTATAACCGGGAATTGGGCAGACTGGGCTCATAAGCCTTGGTTGGCAACCTGTCTAGGAGAAGGACAACTCTGATCTCAAACCCGGACAGATGGAGCTCGTTAGCCTCGTCAGGCAGTCCGTCTAGGAGAGAGAAACTCTGATGTAAAACCTACGACCCAAGGACCTCACTGTCACCGTCCCAGCTTGCTAGGCCATGGCAGACGAACCTCGGGTGTAAAGGGTGGGTCCGGTACTGCGCACATCGAACTTCACCTTAAAACTCCACTGCGAAGGCTCAAACGACACGTTCACGTCCACGTTCACTCCTTTTCACAAGACCTGTAGCGATGGGGAGGTTCAGCGCCAGCGGTTTTTATTTCCAGGAAGATGGAGAGCGGCGAGGTTTTCAACGGAGACACGAGAAGGTGTCGCCCATCATGGACAAGCAGCCATATGGCGGCCTACAGCCTACAGCCTGCAGCCTACAGCCTACAACCTACAGCCAACAGCTTACAGCCTACAGCCTACAGCTACAGCCTACAGCCAACAGCTTACAGCCTACAGGCGGCCTGGAAAGTCCCTGGCAGTGGCGAGGTACTCGCGGACTGATGGGGAAAGCGCAGCTACAGAACAGAAGAAGATAATGCTACATTAAGGCCTATCAACCCTCGTTCGCTATGTGCGGCCATAATGATGGCCTATCAACCCTCGTACGCTATGTGCGGCCATAATGATGGCCTATCAACCTGTGTACGCTATGTGCGGCCATAATGATGGCCTATCAACCCTCGTACGCTATGTGCGGCCATAATGATGGCCTATCAACCCTCGTTCGCTATGTGCGGCCATAATGATGGCCTATCAACCTTTGTACGCTATGTGCGGCCATAATGATGGCCTATCAACCTTTGTACGCTATGTGCGGCCATAATGATGGCCTATCAACCCTCGTTCGCTATGTGCGGCCATAATGATGGCCTATCAACCTTTGTACGCTATGTGCGGCCATAATGATGGCCTATCAACCTTTGTACGCTATGTGCGGCCATAATGATGGCCTATCAACCTTTGTACGCTATGTGCGGCCATAATGATGGCCTATCAACCTTTGTACGCTATATGCGGCCATAATGATGGCCTATCAACCTTTGTACGCTATGTGCGGCCATAATGATGGCCTATCAAACTTTGTACGCTATGTGCGGCCATAATGATGGCCTATCAACCTTTGTACGCTATGTGCGGCCATTGTCCACAAAAATCAATACAGCTGGCTAGAGAAGAGCAAGTCTCGATTCAACAAATTATTCATATTTCACAACCGCGTATGGATCAGTTCTTACCCCCGACTCACAGGGGGGAAATGCAATTACGTACAGTAACGTAGCATACCAAACAATACGTACAGTAACGTAGCATACCAAACAATACGTACAGTAACGTAGCATACCAAACCATACGTACAGTAACGTAGCATACCAAACAAGACGTACAGTAACATAGCATACCAAACAATACGTACAGTAACGTAGCATACCAAACAATATGCACAGTAACGTAGCATACCAAACAATACGTACAGTAACGTACCATACCACACAATACGTACAGTAACGTAGCATACCAAACAATATGCACAGTAACGTAGCATACCAAACAATACGTACAGTAACGTAGCATACCAAACAATACGTACAGTAACGTAGCATACCAAACAATACGTACAGTAACGTAGCATACCAAACAATACGTACAGTAACGTAGCATACCAAACAATACGTACAGTAACGTAGCGTACCAAACAATACGTACAGTAACGTAGCGTACCAAACAATACGGTCAGTAACGTAGCATACCAAACAATACGTACAGTAACGTAGCGTACCAAACAATACGTACAGTAACGTAGCATACCAAACAATGCGTACAGTAACGTAGCGTACCAAACAATACGTACAGTAACGTAGCATACCAAACAATACGTACAGTAACGTAGCGTACCAAACAATACGGTCAGTAACGTAGCATACCAAACAATACGTACAGTAACGTAGCGTACCAAACAATACGGTCAGTAACGTAGCATACCAAACAATACGTACAGTAACGTAGCGTACCAAACAATACGGTCAGTAACGTAGCATACCAAACAATACTTACAGTAACGTAGCGTAGCGTAACGGTAACACTCGTTCTTCCGTCATCGTGGCATAAACAAATTATTACAGCCGTTGCTCTTCTTGCAAGAACTTCAAGCTGATAAATATTTCTCAGTACCTTTCATTTCTTTGAAACCGGGGCCATTTCATTCCCTCATACACACTCAAGCCAATTCATGAATAATTTCATTCATCATTCATTCCTATATCAGCTCACTTGTTCGACCGTCATTCGCTCTTCATTCCTCAATTTGCTGTTTTTTCGTTCTTTTATTTCTTAATTCGTCTTTTCATCACTCATTAATGCATTCACCCATCGCTTATAGCCACACCCTCTGACAGGCGCACCATGGAGTACAGCGCGCTGACAGACTCATTGGAAAACAGAACTCCTAAACACCGCCAGCAAACGCTCGACGTTATGTTCTTGCCTGTGCTGGACATTGGGAACAAATAGTAATGAATAAGTGCAGTTGTGCGGACTATCAGGCTATGTGAGGCCCCTGACTATAGATAGCACTGGAAGTGGCAAGGGTAATAGAAGGTCGTCTCACTTTCCCGGTCACTCACCTCTCACGGGTCTCGTGGGGCGGGACATTTGGAGAACAGCTGTGTCACGTGCTATGTGTCAGCACTAGTGCGCACCGCTCGGGAGTTGCTACATCTACAGCCAACACATTCCTTGACTGATCTCAGGAGGAACTTTTCCTCCGGTGAATGGTGTCCGGCACAGCTAGATGTGGGCTCTGTGGCCGAGTGGTCAGCGCGCTTGACCTGTAGACGCTTGCGGCTAGTGGGTACGGCGTTCGAAGCTGCGCGGTACCCAGAGTTGCATCCTTGAGTAAGACGCTTAACTAGCTTTGCTTCTCCCCATCCAGGAGTAAAACCGGGTACCTGTGAGGGCAATGTTGGCAAAACGTAGTGCGATTAATCCTTGTATGCGGCCATGCGCCAGCGTCGGGTTGGAATACTCCCCAGGGAGCTGAGATGTGCTGGTACCTGACCGTGCGTCGTACATGGCTGCCACTATGTTTGCTGTTGAGGGGCCAGTGAATGAATGATCCAGTGGCCCGGTGATCAAGGGGTAAAGTGTAAAGCTGTTTGAAACCCAGACATGGGTGATGGGTTGCTGTATAAAACCAAACCTTTAACTAAAAAATAATACAGACCTGAAAACCATCGTTACGAAGAGGCCGTTAGGAAGACGTCAAGGTTTGACTCGTGCCTCCGATCACCAGGAGAGGCAGTCACAGGGAGGACACAGGGCTATGAATGGCATTTAGTGGCTGACTGCTAGGTTAGAGGCGAGCTGTATTTCACGCAGCAACATGACACACAGCCACACGAGGACTTGGTACTGACGTCCCTGCCCACTCCGAGACAGAACAAATGACAGTCAATAGCCGTTATGGCTTTGTTGTGAGCATCAAAAGAACACTTTCCTATAATATAAATTAAAAGAGTCATATTGAAGGACACTTTCCATGCACCACTACCAGACGCAAAGATGATTCCTGAGTCGACAATGTGAGTCACTTGTTACCTACATTTCGAGAAAACAGCGATCCAAATTACACGAGAGTGATGGTGTGAGTTTTGATATTTGAAATGTCTTGAATTCTACATCCTCCTATCTATTAAATGTGATTGACGAGAAAAGATTCAATCCTTAAATGTATGTAATTGCGAACTTTGATAATGTTATGACTGACTTTTCGAGAGAAAAAACCTTAACCAGCGAATGTGAATTTGATGCATCTGATATCAGTATAGTCATGTTAAGTCTGGTGAGGCATATGTAGGTGCAAAGAGTTCACCTTCTTTAAAATCCTGTGAATTTGCTTGGCTGGTATTTAAATACATGCTGGCAGACAGCGCCATCTGTACGGAAACTGTTGACATACGAGTTTACACATTCGGCGTGGCTGAGACTAGTGGATATAGTCTCAGCAACAGGTTGGTCACGTGATAGCCTTAATTCTTCCATAACATGCATACCACCGTTCTGAACACAGAGTCTCAGCCACGCTGAATGGCATACAACATCGTGAGTGTATTCCTCCGCTTGTTGTGATACACTCGATACTGGCAGCCATCTTTTCGTCAATTCATTTTCTAAACATCGATTTCCCATAAATGTAAAACTTGTATGCGGTAATATTCGAATCACAAGAGTGTCATATTGTGAACTCTACTAATTATAAGGACTTTGAATACAACAGCAATATTTATACTTCATTGAGCGAGTAAGGCAACCAATCCCGTCTGCATAATCTTTTGGACCGATACACACAGAAACCCGCTGAGTGCTTTTGCTGATGAGGAATCATTAATTTAATGTATGCTTAGAAGGGTTAAACTTAGAAAAACTGCTTCTGAGCTATCCGATAATATCGAACTTCGGAATCAGACGGATTCCTACAGAAGAAACTTCCACTCGATTAACG
>JAWQFJ010015155.1:5000-19253 GCA_034096865.1 Theodoxus fluviatilis | reverse complement strand
CCCCCCCCCCCCCCCCCCCCCCCCCCCCCCCCCCCCCCCCCCCGTTTCAATGCATTTATTCGTATGGATGGCAATTTTTTCCATGATCGAAGTACAACATCCTAAAACTGTACGGCACATTTGGCTCCCGCAAGCTCAGTAACCGCTCTGTCAATCTCAAGTGGACAGTTGTTTTTTTAATCGTTTGAGAGCTTTGTAATGTACGTGTTACGAAGATAAAAAGAGGAAGAATGTTAAAAATACCTACTTTGCTCAGATCCTTACTACTCAATACACTATGTGTTCATGTTCCTCAGAACTTTAGACCGACAGTAAAATGTGTTTTTTTGCACACTGCTCTCGGCACGGCGAAGACATGGCTGGATTTCTTAACCAAATGAACAGACATTTGGATTGCGATAGTCAAGGACCACAATGTACACCAAACCCAAAGCTGCATGATGCGATTTTCATTCACCTACCAAATAACCAAGCCCACTGAATGTTGAATTTCCGCTTTGTATTTGTTCAAACAGTAGGGGGGAAAGTGCTTGCTTGGTAATAAAAGCTCACAGGGTTCATATAGAGATTGTCCAAAATTAAAACTAAAAGCTGAGATTTTCTCAAGCTTCACTACCGCATCTTTTACTTTTTCCCGCGTTTTGTCAAGTGGTAGATGATACCTGCTATTTTACAGCCGTCTTGTCGCTTGAAAGTCACATTACAAGCTGCTTCAATATGGTTAAAACATTTAAGACACCAATGATTCTGAATATGTATTGAGAAAGGAAGTGTTTCCTCCTCTGTAATGAAATATCATTAAATTAAAAGTGTCATGTGATGAATGTTTGAGTATTTCATGTACAGGTCTCTAGAGAATGTATAATTCTGTGGCATCCCCTGCTACCTGCCTTCTGCTGTCATGTAATCTATTTCGACGTTCCACAACTCATATATGTACAAGTCAGAGTGGCAGCATTCCATTCCACAGTGCATTGTGAATAGACTCGAGACGGTAGTTTGTCATTGCTTTTCCGTCTGAGTCTTGAAGGGGAGATGCCGAGACGAAATCGGTTTCTAAACATTCCTACCGACTTTTCCATCAGTCTTCCATTGTCCCTCTGTCAGGCACGTCACATGGGGAATCCTGTTCTGATATTCAAGGCCAAGACTGCTTCATGCCAACCAACTATCGAGTCACTTTATTTCTGGATGGAAGTAAACATTTTTATATACCTCTGCTTCTGTATTACTGTTTTGCAAGACATGACCAACATGTCCTCAACTTGTGCAATGTAAGCCGTTGATATTACCACCATACCCAGTCATTTGCCAGGCTTGACGGTCATTGGTGAAAGGAATTTCGGTGTATCTATGAGCTAGCCTGCTTGTGATGAAAATAACATGTAAATTTGATATGACAATTAAGCTCCCCGTGGAGCTCATCAATATGAATTGTTGCTCATTAACCGTGAAAAACTGCAATGCGCATAAACCTAATAAGTATGGCCAACGGCCAAATCTTGGTTGGTATGATTCACCATAGTGGCTGTCAGGTGTTTCTCCCCCATCCTCAGAAGAGCTTTCGTCACGCAGAAAATGCATCATCGCTGATACCTGCTGCCAACAGTAAACTGCATTCCAAGATGGATGTCCGTGTGTGTCCGCGGGAAAACTCCGATGAGAGTATGAAAAATATCTAGGCAATTCACTCCACGCTTTCTTTTCTCTTTTTTCATGTCGAGACACACACAAAAAAGAGCAAGGGAGAAAAATCGGACTCGATGTCCTCGTCAAAGCAGGCCCTTGGTTGATGAAAGCATGTGCCGGGAGACTCTGGAGAGCAGTTGAGTCGGGCCTGACTAGAACGTCTGCTTGGTGACGGGAACGCTGATTTTGGCGCCAGTGACGTCACTCGCCCATCGCCTGACGTGGCGCACTGGCATCGACTCGATTGGATTGCTCCCCCTTGCCCAACCCTCACCCCCCTCCTCGCCCGCAAAATGGCGACGCCAGTGCATCCATTCTTCTTTTATCGCACGAAGTCGAGACGTTTGTCTTCCGAATGGATGCGCAAGCTCTTTATGTCGTTTATAACTTTTGTGCCGGCTTGCGGACTCGCTGCATCGCTAGCTGTCTCCAAAGGTCGGCAAAATACAGGAACCACATTGTGGCATCTCGTGGAGGGCTTGGTTGCTTCTGTGGCTAAATTGGGTGCGATCATTTTTCTCGCTTGGTCGAACGAGTGGTTTCTGTGCTGAAGGGCTCGGCCCATCGTACTTCCATGGATGAATGAGTTTTGCGATGGCGGGTTTCACCGAGCTTGCTTCCATCAACAGATAGCATAGTCTTTTGTTGGCCGCCTGGGCATTCCCGTCTGACATCAAGCAGCATCTGCTTTTGAAGGTTTCTTGCCGTTCTGACTTCGATCCCCGAAGGACCCGAGCATGTGGGACTCCATGGCTGGTGAAAGCTTGTAGTGCTTGCCAATTCCTGGAACGTGGTTCCTCGCGTGGCTGCCTGATTTTCCGCAGATCTTGCCTTCAAAGATAAGCACATCTCTCTGTGCCGTGCGTAGAAATCAATGTTTGGTCTGCAGCGGCTTCGGCTGCCCCGATAGGTCGGCCTGGTCTGGACGATGAAGTGGATTTACTTTCTACTCACGTGGTCTTAAATCCCTTTGTTCTCCCCTGCCTCGTTGTTTCCCTGGGCGCGCCGTCTGGGCGGACTCGAGCTACGTCAACTGCATTTCCCTGGGAATAGTCACCGGACGTTGTCCTCTTCTTAAATGGCGCCATGTTTATGTTCGATTTGTGTCAACCAGAAAATCCGCTTAAGCAATCGCCCCCTTTCGAGGCTTGCAAGCAAACGTTGGAGAACTCTAACAGCCATTACCTTCGAGTACGAGGGAGACAATATACATGGCATATTGCCTCATCGACATAACCTCCTCGCCACGCGGCAGCTCTGATTACTGCAAATCTCCTCAGTTGTCAAGTGTTGCTCTGATTTGTGACCTTTTGCCTGAGATGAACATTCTTGAATTACTGTCTTGAGGACTACACACCTAAGAAACATGCGCATGTCGTGCCTTCTCATCCTTCATCATCACGTATGAATTGATCATGACATATCGATAGCGGAAACGTGATTGTTGCTATGAGCTTTGGAGGGTCGTGTTTGATATGGGAGATACATTAAAAGATTATGCCAAACATTTGCATTCCTCGTTTACGCTAACTCGAAGTGTTCTTACTTCTATCTAGATTTCTTCTCTCCTCGTTGATCAGTTACCATGGTGTGGACACGTATGATTTGAGATAAAGGAGACTGCTTGTTTGTGCTCACATCTTGAGCAACAAGACCCCGTGATTTTAAATAAGACGCTGCGATCGTTCTGTATTCATAACATCGACGTCTTGGTTCCCTTTTCTTGAAATATCAACATGGAAATCAATAAGCAAGATTTGCATACTCCAGTCTCTGGCATATCACGTTCTCTGCGAGCAGGATATTAAACCCTTGGAATTCTCTGAAATTTCCATCGAGACATTCAAGGAGATGAGATGTCCCAGATAAACGATGTACTGCGTCGACGTGACCTCAAGCCTGCCTCTGAGGACGTGTGTTGCAGCATCAGCTGCACAAAGAGTCGTTATCAGCACAGCTACGGGAAAATGGCCTTCCTATGTTAATTTCCAAGAGTCTAATCTTTTTAAAATGCTGAACTTAACTTTTGTTATGAAAGAAATGTCATGCACATAATCTGCAACGATACCTTTCCCCCAAATTGTGAACATGAAATTAGGTCATAGTGATTACAAAGCACTTAGGAGCGTGCCACGATGAATCGGGGAGCATAATTTTTTCCTCGTATTTTTCCAGCAGTCGTGCAGATAGTGCTACAGCAGTCGTGCAGATAGTGCTACAGCAGTCGTGCAGATAGTGCTACAGCAGACGTGCAGATAGTGCTACAGCAGTCGTGCAGATAGTGCTACAGCAGTCGTGCAGATAGTGCTACAGCAGTCGTGCAGATAGTGCTACAGCAGACGTGCAGATAGTGCTACAACAGTCGTGCAGATAGTGCTACAGCAGTCGTGCAGATAGTGCTACAGCAGTCGTGCAGATAGTGCTACAGCAGACGTGCAGATAGTGCTACAGCAGTCGTGCAGATAGTGCTACAGCAGACGTGCAGATAGTGCTACAGCAGTCGTGCAGATAGTGCTACAGCAGACGTGCAGATAGTGCTACAGCAGTCGTGCAGATAGTGCTACAGCAGACGTGCAGATAGTGCTACAGCAGTCGTGCAGATAGTGCTACAGCAGTCGTGCAGATAGTGCTACAGCAGTCGTGCAGATAGTGCTACAGCAGACGTGCAGATAGTGCTACAGCAGTCGTGCAGATAGTGCGACAGCAGACGTGCAGATAGTGCTACAGCAGACGTGCAGATAGTGCTACAGCAGTCGTGCAGATAGTGCTACAGCAGTCGTGCAGATAGTGCTACAGCAGTCGTGCAGATAGTGCTGCAGTAGACGTGCCAGAATGCAAATTGTGTGAGTCGTAGTGGCTGTAGAGCAGGTTTGCAAAGAGAATCTGCCTCCAGACTCGAGGCCTGTCTATTTTCCTTTGATCTCCTGGCTCTCACCTAGGCGGGACTCCAAATCTGCTCCCAGAGTTAGGTACGCTGTAGGATTAAACGTTACCTCTTCCATTTGAAACGAATTGAGTATTTGGTCCTACACTCTTATGAATGCTCTGTTCAGGTAACTGAATTTCGCAACGATTTCTAGGCATGGAATTTGATATTTGGAATGACATTCCTGTATACGGAAAATTGTCAAAACCGATGACTTATCAGCAAAGAGTATCTCACACCTCTTATATTCGGCCTTTATACCTGGAAAAGAAACTGGAATGCAATGATACAAAAGTATGCATGATAAACACGTTTGTGTGCGGTGCCTCTTCTGTTCAGTGAAAAACATTTCTTTTGAACACCCCCACTCCCAAAAAAGAAATAAAAGAAAAGCTACTTTGGCTGAAAGACGCAATCTATCCTTGCCTTGTCCTTATCATCCCGCCATCTCAGACAATGTAGGAGAATTGAGCAGGTCGTTATTTTTTTTTATCCTGTAGCGGCTGAAGTGTAATGAATAGATGTGGGAAAGTGCATTCTCCTTGACAGCAGCGACGCTTTACAGTTTTGTTAGCTGACCACAGACAAGATCTGTGAAAACGGAAGCGCCACATAGCAAACGGTTACAAGAAAGCGCAGAAAGTATTTGCAAGCATGTCCATGCAAGATCACAGTGCAATAGAACAACAAGATAACAAAGTCATCTTTGCCTTGAAAACATTGGTGCAGCGTTTCTGTAATCAAAAATAGAGCTGCCTCTCTTCAAGAATATTTGCGGCAACGGCCGCCATTTGTTTAAAATCAAACTGTAGCTACTTGAATAGGCACAACTTTTATCCTCCATGGACGTCCGTCTCAAGCCTAAAAATGAATCGAGCAGCATGCTGGGTGACACCGTTCCATAAATATTTGACTTGACATTCTGCAGGACACAGATTAAAAACAGTATAGAGTTTCGTGGACGCTCCAGATGAAAGATGTCAGAATAGCCTAACAGTCGCCTCGCCTGAAGACGAAAGTACGTGCACGATACCTATGAACAGGGAACGTTTTGAAGAGTTCGTTTGACGTGCGAAACGCAACGATGTCGAGTCAGGGTGCCGTGTCACTCAATCCACACGGTTGGAACGGAGAGAAAGCTGGCCGGCCTTGTTAAATTGCAATGCAGTGTTTTTAATCAAAGCTGACACTGACAATCGGCGTTTGAAGTTTTTTGCAACCTCATCTGCTATCTTTAGCCGCAGCTTGCTTAACAGATTTGCTAAGTCGTTCCTGCTGCTTCAAGGAACTGCAGGTCTCTCGGGAAAGCGAACCCTGGAGCCTGGACGCTGCAGAGTAAAAGGACACCACAGTACACAGTACACAGTACACAGTTATTTATTGCGCCAAGTGACATCATTTAAAAAAACGAGCACGAGGAAAACTAAGTGATGAAGGCTAAAAGAAACAAAACAAAAAGCCAAACACACGCATCGCTTACACACCCTAACACGCCGTTTATGCAAAAACATGGACATTTCCCGATGTACCTCACTCACGACACACACGCAGCTGCACACAGACAAGAGATAAGACTGCACCTGAAACCAAAAGGGTTAACTGGTAAATGGGGCAATATACAATGAACAGTTAAAGTTACTCTTTAAGAACTGTTGACAAAAGAGGAACAAACTAAGATGATTTGTAGACAGTTGTTTTGTTGATTTTTCATTGAAATGGAACTACCACCTTACATGCATCCCTGGAAGATAGTGATTCTTTTAATATGACAGAAACAGCCATGCTCTTATACATGTATATATCTTCTCTGTTCCACACTGCAGATTCAAGCAAGAACCAAGTGATGCCGGAAGTGCGTTCCACAGAGAATAGCGATTCGTATGGATAGGTATCAAAGACGTTTAGAAATGAGTGATCAAGGCGAGCGCTTGCAAAGCCCAAAGGACTTCTCCTATTTGATCCTGTCCACACGAACGCTCGCCATTAACTTTCATATCAGAACGTTTTCCATACCTTTTGATACGGATTGAACTGCAATACTCAGAGAAACGCGTCTGGCCACGTGTTACGTTTGTTAGTTCTGGGTAGGCTTGTGTGATCTTAAACTTAAATCGCTCTTGGTTCTTGCTTGAATCTGCAGTGTGGAACAGAGAAGATATATACATGTATAAGAGCATGGCTGTTTCTGTCATATTAAAAGAATCACTATCTTCCAGGGATTCATGTAAGGTGGTAGTTCCATTTCAATGAAAAATCAACAAAACAACTGTCTACAAATTTACGTGCTCGTTTGCCCAAAAAGTGCCAAGAATAAAAGTGCATTAGGATGAGACAATTTGCACGAAGTACCGATCAGAACGCATTTGTGTTCAAATAATTTTTTACCTGTATCGCTGAATGCCATTAACGTTTTCAACCTTACCCTTGAGACTCACTCGGTATAAAAGGTTGCAAAGTACCACAAACACTGGTGGCGATATGTGGCCCGCCTTTTTAATTTCCTGCAACGCCTCCGTACTGAACGCAGTTCAATGATGGAATGGAATCCAAGACCGTTTCTAATCGCCCTTTGATAATCGGCCACCCTTGTGTTTGACTCAGTTGCTTTTAGTGACAATTCCAATCACCCGAGCTACTTGTGCGAAAACAGCTAAAAGCTTTCAGAGATGTGATCAAAATCAATGGGTCGCTCAACGATTTGTGACCAATCAGGATAGACTCATCTGCGTCATACCTGATTCTGTTTACGCCAGTGATAATGCAGCATTGTGTATGTGCCGTCAGACTAAGACGATAAACGCGTTTCAGTGTGGGTTCACAAGAAAGGGTGAATGTAGAGAACAATACTGCATCTCATGGTAACAGACAATAGTTTTCGAATTTATGACAAAGCGTGAAACGAAACAATAACAACACAAGCAAATTACGAAGTTACTGTGTTGCTCAAGACACAAACGCGACAGGAAACAATCGTTTTACCGCCCTGCCCCTGATTATAATGAAAAATGATTTGAATAGACTTCCTCTCTCTCTCTCTCTCTCTCTCTCTCTCTCTCTCTCTCTCTCTCTCTCTCTCTCTCTCTCTCTTTCTCTCCCCTCCCCCCTCTCTCTCTCTTACCCTCCCTTCTCCCCTACCCCCTTTTCTCTCTTTGTGTGCTTGCGCGCGCACGCTAGAGCGGGTGCCTGCGTGCGGGCATTTGACGCACAAACCAGCGCAAACGCATCACAATATAGCGATGTCTACATGTCACCGTCTTATTTCAAAGGTCCCATTAGTCGCGCTGAACATTAGTGCGAGGCTGGGGAGGAGAGGAGAGGAGAGGGAGTGGATGAATATCCTGTACAAAAGAGAGTGGGAAGGAGAACTGGGGGCGAGCTGTTCCCCATTCCACCCCCGTTGCGTGCTCTCTTACATTTCCTCGACACCCCTCCCGAGCCCGGCCGCAGTCACTGCAGGAGGAAATGAAGATGTTTGTCTTTATTACAGAGATCCCAGTTGGAGTTGTCATTCTCACCCCTCTTCCCGCCCCACACTCCTTCATGAGGATGGAGGGGTGGGATGCTGTTTTGGATTGTGGGTTGGGACAGGATGGATGCTTGGGGAAGGTGAGGTGCATGGGTGGGGAGTGAAAAGAAGGTGGACGTTGGGATGAGAATGGCTGCTAAGCCAGCCCCCTGCTAACGTCGAAAGTTGTCATGGTTTGCATGTGCACGGGGCACTAAGTCCCTAGAGGAAGTCGATCTTGTATGACTGTGTGTGGATGTCTGTCATTTCTATTGCGCCAGAAGCCTTCGGGTCTGCTGCTTCTTTAGCGTTTAACAGTGGTGGAAAGGAGAAAAAAACGGGGAACGAGTCTTCAAACCCTTTTGCAAACATGAGGCAGATGGAGTGGCTCTAAACTTGTCCTGGGGAAGTTCTAGAGTCTTGAGGTGCGCTGTAAAAGGAGACTTTATCTTCCATTTTTGGGTTTCTGTTTGTCCTTTCTTGTCGTAGATTCCTGCGTGTCCTTCCGAGTGCAGTGGAGTTGTTGGACCACATTCACTATTAAATCTGCCCGATGCTGTGTGCTTGGAATGCAAGATGTTAATTGTCCGAAAACCCGAAAACCTACGTGTGTGTGTGTGTATGTGTGTGTGTGTGTGTGTGTGTGTGTGTGTGTGTATGTGTGTGTTTGTGTGCGCGCGTCTGTAATTGAGTGTGCGTATGCGTGTGTGTGTGTGTGTGTGTGTGTGTGTGTGTGTGTGTGTGCATGCACGCGTGTGTTAGTGTGTGTACATGCGTTTATGTGTGTGCGCACGCGCGTATGTGTACATGAAATTTGTGAATGGTATGAAGTTGTTTTCTTCTACGCCGCTGAAGGACGAACCAGTGGGCAAGAATAAAATACGTGCGCGCACGAACACATACGTAACTCATAAACGCTGATTGAAAAATATTGTTGTTTAAATAGTTCAAGGGAGATGAAATCTGAGGCACGCATACCGGCACACACTTGCAACTTCTTGGTCATTAAGAGAAACAAAATCCTGGATCAAGTGGACGCAGACATCGAAAACAAGAAGGGGGAAAAACGAAAAACCAAAGAATGAGGTGGAGCGAAGACAAAAAGGTGGCTGCAATATGTCTTCTAAAGAAGGGGTTTTTCATGTGACACTAAGGGGAAAATCAGATTCAAATTGGTTTTCTGACGAGTAAAATTGGACAGGAAAGTTTTATCTTCTCGGGTCATACCGTTGCCAAGTTTGAAGAAGGCCATAAAGCATGTTCTTTCGGTCACACTAAATTACAGAGTCACCGCTCTCGCCGGGTTATTGATAATCGTTATGGGTGAGCGTTTTTTTCATATGCAGATCAGTCTGCGGGGATAGAAGACACAAGTCCAGGGAGGCGCCAGGGTTGCCTTCAAAGCGTCTGGCTGCAGATCGAGTCTCGTCTACTCGACATTCTTGGTGGAATCAGCTCGAGACTGGGGGACGAAAAAGACAAACACAGATCGATTTGTCCCTTGCGAATCCTACTGTGGAGCATTGTTATCTTACCCTTCTTTTGCCGACGAAGTGTTGGGTTGGGGGCGTACGAAATCGCATCCTGACTTCGCCGGCTCGCAGAAAGCATTGTCTGGCACGAGCAAATCGCGTGGCACTGATCAACACTCGTGCCAAGGCGGATGAAAAAAGGCGTCCTTTGCGGCCACGTGAAAGGCGTGCAGATTGGCGCCGTGTTGGCTGGAGATACCTTTTTGGTCCGTCCAAACATCACTTAGCAGCTGTGACTCTATGAGGTTTATGGTGCCATCAGTGCCTCGGTCGATGAGGGGTATTTGTCACTTCTGGCTACTTCGGCTATCAAAGCACCGCTTGATTCGATGCCTCTGCTTTGAGTGGATTCGGTCTGGTTTGCAGGATTAACATTAATGACTGGTAACGTCATCGCACAGGACTTTGCGCAAGAATGCATGGAAGTTCACCATCGACAGATTTGAATTTTGGGAGGACCTTCATGAATGCATGAACAACAACAAAACTTTGCGCACACCATTGATTTGCGTCACAATCTCAGTCTTGTTTTGGTTAACTTCATATTGTGTAAAGCGTACAATGGAAGATTGCTTGCAGCATAGGGTGCAGATAGAATTATTGCCGTTACTATTTCCGTGTGAGTCTTGTAACCCTTAGCAACAAGAAAGGGCAGGATGTACACCTACCTGATTTCACGTCGTCGAAGACAGACAGGTAAACAATAATGGATGCTGTCTTTCACGGATCTCGTTCCGAATGGCCCAGAAAGGTTCGACGACAATGGTGCTAAAGTATTAACAAACACAACGATAAGGATAAAAATTCAAAGGAACACCTCCAGACGACAGAAATGTCAATCCTGGCAATTGCCCTTTTTTGCCGTTTGTTGCAGAGAACCTCGTCTGGTTCCAGGTTCACTGCTTTCGCAAGCGATTTCTGAAAGTCTTGATGCCGCATCGGGGGACAGTGGAGTTTTGATCAGACGAGAGAGCGCCACCAGGCTGCTCAGGGACAAACACTCGGAGCCCTAACAGCATGAATCGTTTAAACAGTCCGCCCTGCCCTCACTACGACCAGTTAGAAGGTAGCGCAAACATTTCCGCGTTGCTTTGACTTACTTGGCCGTCGACGCAGCGATGCTGATTTTGAAGAAACCGCTTAATCAAAACCTTGATTGAAAGCGGATTGCGAGAAGCTAAAAACTGGCCGCAGTAACAATTCAATCTTGTCGGCGAGGCAAAAATAGGGCGTGTAGAGAAAACGAAGGCGAGAAGCAGGCGGCGCCCCCTCGTCAAGAAACCCTTATCTCAAATTAAATGTGCGCCTTTTTCTCCCGCCCCACAATCGCCCGCCTCAGGGCCAAGCGTGTCCAAGGCATGCTAGGATAGCTCCCGCCGCTTTCTTCCATGCTAAGACAACGGGTCAGGCGGGCGACCGTGTCTCTGGCAGGAGGCGGGACTTTTTCCTCTCCTGGAGGCAGTCTCCCTTCTTTCGGGTTTTTCTGCCCCAGGCACACGCGTTCCCTTCCAGCAAGTCCACCTCGTGTGAGTCCTCCAGAAGTTTTTTTTCCCTTCAGGCAGTCCCGCTCGCAGATCCTGGAGGGGACTGAAATTGGTTGTCGGCTCGGATCTCTCGTTCGAACACCACAAGTCCCCACGCAGGGAAAAAGATGTGTGTGTTCACCTTTGGAGGTTGTTAGATTGAATCCCTTTGTCTTCAAGAGCTGTTTTCCCCCCTTTCTCCAATCCTGCCCCTTATCTCCACCCCACCCCCCACCCACCCCCACCCATCCCCACCCACCCCCTTCTTCCCCACCTGTCTTGAATTTGGAAGCCATTTTTGCGTCTCCCACGCAGAAGACATACTGAGAACAATCATTTTCCTATTTCCGAGAAATCTTTTGACAGTTTTGCAGAGTTTATGGTGTGTGTGTGCTTCTTGACGTCATGTTGTGTCTGTGTGTTCTGTGCAAGGTCGTTGTAATATAAAAATGTAAAATTGTGTTTAGGTGAACATTTGAGTATGCTTGTGTGTGGGTGTGCACGTGCGCGCGCGCGTGCATGCGTCAGAGTAAATGTGTGTATGTGAGAGAATGAGAGAGGGGGGGAGGGGCGGGGAGCGAGGTAAGGGAAGAGCGAGGTGAGGGAAGAGAGAGGGAGGTGGGGGAAGAGAGAGCAAGCGAGCGAGCGAGCGAGAGAGAGAGAGAGAGAGAGAGAGAGAGAGAGAGAGAGAGAGAGAGAGAGAGAGAAGAGAAAGCGAGAGAGAGAGAGAGAAAGCGAGAGAGAGAAAGAGAGAGAGAGAAAAAGCGAGAGAGAGGGAGAGAGAGAGACAGAGAAAGCGATAGAGAGAGAGAAAGCGAGAGAGAGCGAGAGAGAGAGAGAGAGAGAGAGAGAGAGAGAGAGAGAGAGAGAAAGCGAGAGAGAGAGAGAGAGAGAGAGAGAGAGAGAGAGAGAGAGAGAGAGAGAAAGCGAGAGAGAGAGAAAGCGAGAGAGAGAGAGAGAGAGAGAGAGAGAGAGAGAAAGCGAGAGAGAAAGCGAGAGAGAAAGCGAGAGACAGAGAGAGAGACAGAGAGAGAGAGAAAGCGAGAGAGAGAAAGAGAGAGAGAGAATTACTTTTGACTCATCCGCATATAATCCATTAGGGTCGACAGTTTAGTCATAGGTTGATTTTTTTATTTTACAGTAAAGTTAATGATTTCTGTTATCTTTGAGAATCACGAATTTGCCTAATATTCTGTTCTAGCTCACCCTGACGTAAAAACGGAAGGGGCAGGCCAGCAAGTAACAATGTAAAAGTGAGTTGACGTTGATAACGCCTTCGCTACATTCTAATCACTTATCCCCCGCGTTATCTCTGTAGAGCATTCTCCGCGATCCGGCCCTTTTCGCACCTCTGTAGCCTGCAGTTGGAGGCAGTCTTCTCCGAACAAATCACCATGGCGCCAACTGAATTCAATCTGGAGCGCATTGCCCGGAGAAAAGCGATTGGTATCGATGGTTATCCAAAATGCTCCGAGATGAGCGCCCACAACGACCGCCTGCGTGGACAGGCTGAAGTACATGTACGAGAAGAGCCATGGGCTTCGTGAGTGCCCATCGGGAACGCTTATCTCTGACTTACTTTTTTTTAATAAATGTATGTCGATACGAATCTCAGCTCTTTGGGGAATGTGCCCCTGGTGTACTGCCATTTAGGAAAAGAAACGGGGATTCAATTGAACACAATCATGACTCACGCTTTGTGAGCAAAAATCAACGCAAACTTCACAGATGGCTGGGTACGTTTGATGGTTATCACTGTTCTAAAGAGTTCTTCACCTCCTTATTTCTCAGCTCAGTGCCCCCGTGGCGAATTACTAGGGAAATTATGACTTGACCTGCTCTTATTCCAACCAACTCTATTGATTTTTCGTGATCATAGGCCTTAAATAATCTACGAAGGCTATTGGGCCGTAAACACCATTGGTCCGTCCATTCATCAATGCATGCATCCTCCAATCCATCCATCCATCGATCCATTCATTCATCCATTTATTAACCCATCTGTCTATCCATTCTATAGCTCTATGAGGTTGTCCCAATGCGCAAATTTCCTCGTTGACTTCTGTTAGGATAAATATTTCTCTCATGAAGAAAAACGGTATGTTTTGCATTGTTCGAGACAATCTTGCCGTCGCAAATTTCACGTAAACTCTCTATGCAAATATTCCATAGCAACGACGCGTCTCTTTTCTACTGAAACTGAAATTGCGTTTGTAAGGTAAAGTGTCCTGCTGACATATCGAGGATTGAGAGATAACAGTGCGGGGCCTTCTAACTATGGAGGTAAAATATTATCATACGTTTGAGAGAACACTTCACGAAAATCTATAGAAGCTGATATAAAAAATTCCATTCCACGCTTCACACTATTGTAAATTCGACTTACCACCCTGCCCTGCAATTAAGACTAGACACACCCCCAAATCAAAACCCACAAAAAACAAACAACACACACACACACACACACATACACACACACACACACACACACACACACACACACACACACACACACACACACACACACACACACACACACAAACCCACCATCAGCAACAACCAGGATTTTGACACCCAGCAAACCTGCGTTTTCTTCCTGTACTTCCAAACCTGCCATACAGCCAGAGCAATGCGACGGGTGTTCACGGGCGAAACCTCATTGCTGGTCGTACAAATTCTGGCAGCAGCTCTGGGGGCTTTCAAACTGGCTCGAATTCCAGTCTGAACGACACTTGCTGGGCGATGGAAATCAATGGGCAGGAGAGGCAGTGTTTGCCGAAGAGGCTGGGACCACCGAAGACACGGAAGCAGGGATGCGAAGGTCGGCCTCCTTCCCATCGCTATGACGGCATTCAGCGCCCTAATGAAACCATTATATCAGCCTGGCCTGCCTTGCCGTCTCCCATCAGCCTGGCCTTTCATATTGTTTTTCCACACTCTCCGCTCGAGATGGTCTGTCAGGGAACAATAGGGGTGTTGCCACCGGTGGAAAAACAGCGCGATTCGTGGGTCAGCCAAGCAGAAAATGCCTTTTTCACTGTTCCCAGATTGCTTCTTGGATCATAGAGGTCTTCCGGA
>JAWQFJ010015145.1:22500-25000 GCA_034096865.1 Theodoxus fluviatilis | reverse complement strand
AGCGACATTGTGGCCCCTCCCCTTGCCTGAGGGGCATGAAGCGCTCCTTGATCGCCAAAAAGTGCCCTTCCAACCAAAAAGCGTGTAGTCGTCTCTGTCTCCACAACAAGTACGCAGTGACATTTTGTTGTAGAGCTTGTGGCAGATGAAGTGAACTGTAGAGGTCTTTTAAAATCGTTCAAGCGAACTTTAAAAAATAGATTTTGCACGGTCCTACAAAACTTGAATAGGCTATAAAGTGAGTCAAGAGGAATTACACCGAAGAAATAAAAATATAAATCGGCATTTGCGAGCTTTAAAGAAAACCAGAAATCCAGAAAGTTCTCAGCTTGTCTCACCACACAGAAAACTAAACAGCAATGAGATCACGGAACACCGCTCGTCTGAGTCCAACACGGGGTAAAGTGTAAAGCGGTTTGAGCACCGATCAATGGTGGAAAGTCGCTATAAAAATCACACCTTTTCCTTTTTTTTACAATCGACTCGCCCCCAAGCTGGTCTCAAGGAGCACGTTTCCGTGCTTCCCGCTTCGGACAAACTTTTCAGAGTTTTGGAACTTTTTTCCTCTGGCGGTGCTCGCTTGTTTGCCCAGACGGGGACAGTTACACGGCGGAGGGGGGGTGGAGGACGCACGCACAGGGGGGTGGGACTATCACCCCGGGCTGGAGCCACGACTGCCCGGGCGGGCAGGGTGGCTGGGAGGGCGAGGGTGACGGCGGGTGGGCCGTAGAGGTGCGGGAGCAATTCGCACCCCAGCTCCGTCGCTGCCAGCCCTTGGTCCCGGCCGCCTGGCCAATCCAATTGTCCCCCACCCCCCGCCACCTCCCCCCACCCTCATCCAATTGCCTCCTCCGTACAGATGTCCCCTCGCCATGCCCCATGTCGAGCAGATTGCTTCGTAACCCCGTGTCCCAGGGACCTCATCCTTTCGACCCCGAGCTCCGTCCGTCCCTGTTTTACAAACACCCTGTCCCATCCGCCCATGTTTTACACAAATTATGTCCCATCCGCCCGCGTTTTACACAAATCTTGTTCTATCCGCCCAATTTTTACAAACGCCCCGTCCCTTCCACTCGTGTTTTACAGACTTGCCGTTCCATCCGCCCATGCTTTACAAACATCCTGTCCCATCCGCCCGTGTTTTACACAAACCCTGTCCCCTCCGCCCATGTTTAACAAACGTCCTGCCCCATCACCCTATTTTACAAACGCTCTGTCCCATCCACTCGTGTTTTACAGACTTGCCTTTGCATCCGCCCATGTTTTACAAACATCCTCTCCCAACCGCCCATGTTTTATACAAACATCCTGTCTCATCCGCCCATGTTTTACACAAATCCTGTCCCATCCGCCCATGTTTTACACAAATCCTGTCCCATCCGCCCGTGTTTCAAAAGCTGCCGCCTTACGTAGTTTTTGTTGTTGCATTCATCCGAGCTCCAAATGTTGCCTTGCCAACCACCCAAGTCCCGCACTCCGATGTTCCACCCATCTGTCCCTGCTTTGCATCTCAAGCTTACAACTCCAATGACTGAAGCATCCCAAGTTGTCAACTCCACTAACTGGAGCATCCCAAGTTGACAACTCCACTGACTGAAGCATCCCAAGTTGTCAACTCCACTGACTGGAGCATCCCATGTTGACAACTCCACTGACTGAAGCATCCCAAGTTGTCAACTTCACTGACTGAAGCATCCCAAGTTGACAACTCCACTGACTAGAGCATCCCAAGCTTACAACTCCACTGACTAGAGCATCCCAAGTTGACAACTCCACTGACTGAAGCATCCCAAGTTGACAACTCCACTGACTGGAGCATCCCAAGTTGTCAACTCCACTGACTAGAGCATCCCAAGTTGACAACTCCACTGACTGGAGCATCCCAAGTTGTCAACTCCACTGACTAGAGCATCCCAAGTTGACAACTCCACTGACTGGAGCATCCCAAGCTTACAACTCCACTGACTGGAGCATCCCAAGTTGTCAACTCCACTGACTGGAGCATCCCAAGTTTATCATTCTGCTGTCTTATCCACTTCAGCTCCTCGACTTCACTCTCCCAACCATCCCGCCTTCATAACCACACAGGTTGTCTCCACCATCCCGCTTTCATAACCACACAGGTTGTCCCAACCATCCCGCCTTCATAACCACACAGGTGTTCCAACCGTTCCCACTTCCCCAACTCGCCTGTCTGAACTGTCACAGCTTGTCAACCCTATGATTCTAACACTCCCAGCTTCTCAATAAAACTGTTCTTTTTTTATCTCTCTCAACTTTTGCAGTTCCACTGTCACAACCTCCCCAGTTTCCTGTTGTAATACCTCTACTGCCATGTACTTTTCATGCAGGCGGCGACAGTAATTTTTGTCGTGGATTAACAGACGTTTATCTCTTGCAGAACTTTGGCTCAGTACCTGGAACGTTCTTGTGACTCTCAGGGCAGCGAGGCAACGAGGGCGAGACCTTTGACCTGCAGGAGGGGTCAGGGACGGCTTTA
>JAWQFJ010015145.1:0-2500 GCA_034096865.1 Theodoxus fluviatilis | reverse complement strand
CATAATCATCAAATTGTGTGCATACTGTCTTTTCCATCCACATTCGGAACTGACATTGTGGTTACCACTGGGAAATGATGACGTGAATTACGGCCGTACGATTTCGCATTTTCTTGCAGCCCGAGTTAACGCAAGCGCATCGTGTAACTTCATACAGCAGCAGGTTGTAAGGGCCACGCGCCTGAAGAGAGACGGGCTGCCAAACGTGAGTAGGGGAGGGCGCGGAATGGGGGGAGGGGGGGGGGGGGGGGGGGGGAGGAGGTGGCACACGCCACAGTGAAAGTCGTGCTGCGCTGTCTGTCAATTGTTGCACTGCGCATCTGGACAGCGCAGCGAGCTCCTGGGCGTAACGGAGTTGTCCACCCGGAACTGGCGTCACTCAAAGCGTCTCTGAAGAGGTCATTCAAGCCGTCTCTGAAGACTTCATGCACAGCGTCACTAAGAATGTCGCGGGGTGACCTGATGCTTAGCCTGTCCAGACCGCATGCAGTGAGCCAGACAGATGGACGTGGTCTGTGGATCTCGCCACGCATGGCCTTGCCTTTAGGCAGGCAGGTGGAGAAGAATGAAGGAAGGAGGGAGGAACGCAGTCAGGTGGAGAAGAATGAAGGAAGGAGGGAGGAACGCAGTCAGGTGGAGAAGAATGAAGGAAGGAGGGAGGAACGCAGTCAGGTGGGGAAGAATGAAGGAAGGAGGGAGGAACGCAGTCAGATGGGGAAGAATGAAGGAAGGAGGGAGGAACGCAGTCAGGTGGGGAAGAATGAAGGAAGGAGGGAGGAACGCAGTCAGATGGGGAAGAATGAAGGAAGGAGGGAGGAACGCAGTCAGGTGGGGAAGAATGAAGGAAGGAGGGAGGAACGCAGTCAGATGGGGAAGAATGAAGGAAGTAGGGAGGAACGCAGTCAGGTGGGGAAGAATGAAGGAAGGAGGGAGGAACGCAGTCAGGTGGGGAAGAATGAAGGAAGGAGGGAGGAACGCAGTCAGATGGGGAAGAATGAAGGAAGTAGGGAGGAACGCAGTCAGGTGGGGAAGAATGAAGGAAGGAGGGAGGAACGCAGTCAGGTGGGGAAGAATGAAGGAAGTAGGGAGGAACGCAGTCAGATGGGGAAGAATGAAGGAAGGAGGGAGGAACGCAGTCAGGTGGGGAAGAATGAAGGAAGGAGGGAGGAACGCAGTCAGGTGGGGAAGAATGAAGGAAGGAGGGAGGAACGCAGTCAGGTGGGGAAGAATGAAGGAAGGAGGGAGGAACGCAGTCAGGTGGGGAAGAATGAAGGAAGGAGGGAGGAACGCAGTCAGGTGGGGAAGAATGAAGGAAGGAGGGAGGAAACAAGGAGAGGACAAACAGCTGGACAGCGAGGTTTGCGGGGACGGCGTGTGACATCACTAAAAAGGACAAGAGCAGTCAGGGTAGATAACTCGTGTCGTGACACTACACCGGGTCAGCTGGGCGATAGCAGTGCAGCGGTGCGAGGAGAGGGGACAGAGACGACAACGAGTTCAGCAGATCGGAACGGGTGGAGACAGATCCATTAGGGCTATGTCAAAGGCCATCTGGTGGCCGGTCAGTTGGACACTAAAGTTCGGGTTTCCCCTTCACCACCATGAGATCGCCTGAGCTTTGTCTGCCTGTGAGCATGCTCTGTGATGTTGGAATCCATGAGACGCCACAAGCTGCCCTGGAATACTTTCCATGGGGTCTTGTTATGAAGGAATCAGTTGCAATGTCCCAATGCTGTGTTTATAACCTAGACGATCAGAATTGTTTCAACTGAGCGGATGTTCATGCCGGACGAAAGGTCAGACAAGAAAACGGGTAGACAGACAACTGGACAACCATGTCAGCTGGTGAGCATACATATAAAAGGACGAATCGACGGATGCACAGACGTACGCACGCGCGCACACACATACGCACAAACAACACACACACACACACACACACACACACATGCACACACACACACACGCACGCACACACACACACACATACGCACAAACAACACACACACACATGCACACACACACACACATACACACACACACATACGCACAAACAACACACACACACACACACACGCACACACACACACACTCACGCACGCACACACACACACACACATGCACACACACACACATGAACACACACACGCACGCACGCACGCACACACACACACGCACGCACGCACACACACACACACGGACAGCCACCTTTACAAAAACATCACGACGGGAACACTCCAAACGAGGAGCAGGCACGCTCGCTACAATTAGGGTCTTAGAGAATAAAATCTACTCATTCCTTCGCAGGCGTCACGTGACTCACACACGCCCCGCCACGTGCCAGGCCGTGCAGCGTCTCAATGGAGCCTAATTATAGAACACAGGAGTGTAAAGGGCTCCCGTGAGCAACCTGCTGCCCCGCCCCTGCTACGCGTCGGCATCCGCCCTTCAGCTGGGACTCCACACCTCTTCCCCTTCGCAATCCTTTGCAGTATCCCCC
>JAWQFJ010015140.1:0-17500 GCA_034096865.1 Theodoxus fluviatilis | reverse complement strand
GTCTGCGTGTAAATAAATTTGCCAGTGACGAGGTAACATAGATAATTTAAAATGGTCATAGATCTACGTAAGTATCAGAGCACGATATGATTTCTCCCACTTCTAAGTAAAATATTTTCGTTGTCCTTGACTGAATTCAGCAGTGCCCGTGTGCACAATCTTGCGATATGCCGTGTTAACCATCTTAATAAAGCATGCTTTCGATTTGAAAAAGTACGGTATCTGCTAGACTTGTCGTTTAACTTAATATACATGCAATTTCACCTGTGAACTACTCATTTTAGTCTTTTTTTAAAATACCTATACGGAAATAAGTTTTATCGTGACATTTTGCAGACGTTATCTTAATAAATCTACACTGCCACCCAATGGGTCTCTCTGGCATGGGCTGGCCTCTCTCAAACGATCAGAGGACGTGTTAAGCTCTCGAAAAGTTGACGTGATTTAGTGACTGATAACGCATGGTCAGTCAGACGTAGCTCCCAGTGATGTATCCAGTTCAGGTGGAGAGGGTCGCACCTAGCACTTGAAGGGAGCAAGACTTGCACTTCACCGTGTCCCACGTGTCAATGAACAAAAAGAGGAGTGTGACCAAATAAGTCTGGCGGTACTTCTTCTTCGGGCCTAGTCAGACCTAGACTACGAAATACCGCCAGACTTCATTGGTCACCCTCCACTAGTTGCTCAAGAATTATAGTCTGACACCGGCCCTTCACCTCTTTGTTTGACCACGTGTCAACGGTCTCGTGTCTGGCTTTGTCGGATTGTCTGCGCAATGTGGGCGCAATAGTGACCAAAGCGTTTTCTTGACGAGGGACAACTCGCGCATGGACGGACGGACAAACGAACGTACGGACGGACGGACGGACGGTTGGACGGACGGACGGAGTTTTACGACCTATCAGCCTCTGTAGGCTATGTAAGGCCATTAAGCACGAGAATCACTAGAATACATGCGCAAGTCAAGTCACGGTGTCCCTATTTATTCACCTCTTACGAATCGCGTAGGGAGACCTGGTGGGTCTATTCTGACCCCCAACCCACAGGGGGAACGTGTGCATGGATGACTCTGTATCCCCAAACCCCCGGGTCGATTCTTGCAGCACCATTTCATTCCTATTTTTGCATACGCAAGTAGGCCTACTTGGGCACGGGGCAGTGTGTCGCCATGAAGCAACATTTGCGACGCAGTTTTTCCCACACGCGTGACGAGAACGCATCAAAGGCTGTTTTGTGTGCATGCTAATAAAGAACTAAACAGTAAGATTAATTAACTGCGCTGAAATGAGAAGCAATTACCTGTAATTAAATCAACAAAATCAATGAGAAGTGGTCTACGCCTTCGGAATTGTGCATAGTCAGTACCAATATAGCTCTTCTCTTTCTTGTGAACTTATTGGTGATTGAAAATATTTGGTGATGGGCTTATTGCGTCAATTTTTAACCTAATCCAAGGAGTACTTTATCAGAAGGAGATGCACCACAGATTTCCAGCCTGTGCTAGCAAAGGCCATCATACTGATAACAGTATACTATCATGTTAACATAAACAAGCAGTTTTCAGATTTTTTACTTATAGCGGGACATTTGCTAATAAAGAAAGTCATTTTGGTGCTTTATTCCCTCCCATTAGAAAAACAACTGCCGGATATGCATTAAAACCTCTATTAACACTTGACTGAAGTGAATGATCACTTTCTTGCATGATTATCAGTTAAAAGGACTGCATGACCAACATACATTCAACAAAATACTATTCTCATTAACATAAATCAGATTAAATGAGTCAAAAGGATCTAAAACTAACATTTTAAGTTTGTTTTTTAAAGTTCAAATTTAAAATTAGATTTTCAATGCCACACCTGCAGCACTGTCAAACGGAGACGCCCAGTAATAAAATGGAAAGCAGTCTAATATGGCCTAGAAATCTAGTTGTGATTCTGTTTATCCAACAATTCCTAATAAAAATGCCGCACCGAGCAAATTGCATTGCATTAAAAAAAATTAAATATATTTTTTAAACAACAACAGAGAGAGGGAATGAGAGAGCGAGAGAGGACAAGAGACTGAAGAGTGAGAGTCGAACACACAGCCAGCCAGACAGAAAGAGGGAGAGAGAGAAAGTGTGCATACTATGTGTGTATCTGTGAGAGATAGAATGTGTGTGACTGTGAGATAGTGTGTGTGAGAGGGGGCAGTAGACAGAAATGCAGTACACAAACAAGGAGAGAAACAGAAGAAAGTCTCTAGTCATTCACAACTTAAATAGCAGTTGTTAGTAGGGTGGGGGGTTGTGGGAGGGTCAAGGAAGGTCTACCTTAAACTAGTTAAAGTGAGCATAAAATTAACAAGCACTTTTACATCCAAGGACCAAAATCACAATCACACTGAAAAACACACTAACACACATGTTGTGGACCTTTCCGCAATGACACACACACATTCATGTAAACACACACACATGCGCGTGTGTGCGCACATAAAATCATTAAGTGATTAACCCATATGAAATGACACACTCAAACGGCACATACATTGTCAAAACACACACACTCTGATTGAACCATACACCGTAGCACACATGTATGTATACTCACACGTACCATCACACACACACACACATTTATTACCTGGTAGGAATTGAACCCATTGTTAGGATGGAGAAAATTTCCAAGAGGCACTCTGATTCCTTTTTTGAACGCTTTGAGAGTTACAGGGCAAGTCAGAGTCTGTCTGTTTTCAACAATAACAGAAATATTTGCTTCACAAAAATTCTCTTTCATGAAGACACACACAAAATGTTTTTCGGATCTTGTAATGATCACGTCTTTGTATGTTTTTCTAAGAGTTTTCTCAGGATTAAAACTTGCGAAGGTTTCAATTCCATCCACTTTCCTCAAATGTTCCAGTTGCCTTGCTTCAATGTTTGTAACATCCGTGGATCTTGGTTGAGCTTTCGGCGTTGGCATGCACGATTTTGGGATTTGAGGGAAGACACTCGGCGGATGCTTAGAAAACATCCCAGAATCAAAACATCGAAAAAAACACTGTTTAAGTATCCATAAATCCACAGAAAGCAATATCTAAACAATTCAATTCAAAACTGCAGCCATCAACAATAATGCTTACTTCCGGTTCCTGATACATGCGCTACATAACAGAGTGCGCGTTTTAAACGAACAAAATCATCAAATCAACAAAATAGGTGACAAATTATAATAAAACGTGTTTCAAAATCATGTTTTAATGGTCTTTAAACTTCATATCAATACGAAAATACTGATTTCAAGTAAGCGAAGATTCATCTGCGGGTCAGTCGGCACGAGACAAGTAGAACCAGCGATAAGACTGCATCTCCTATGATAGAGTACTCCTTGACCTAATCATAAACTGATTGGTTTATAAGAAGAGGTGATTAAATGTCAAGTTAACCATACGCGATTTGTTAGTTTTGACCGTTTGTCATTCACATGAAGGATATGATTTCAAAACGTAGCTGCGCGTTCCCGCTCAGAGTTGTGGAAAAAGAGTAAATTCAGTCAACGAAACTTTGCAATCTGAACGAATGCAGCCGTTTATTTTTGTCGAATTTGGGATGCGTGTCGCTACGACCCTAGGAGCAGAATGCACTAACGCTCCATAACTGCAAGCATCAGGTTCTCTTTAAGCTTTTGAAATATATATATTTCTAATTTTCTGCCTTTGGCTACGCTTTTAGTGCTCGTCGAGTCGTAAGTTCTCTCCGGGGGGATGGAGGTTGGGGAGTGGGGGGATGGAGGTTAGGGAGGTGGGGGATGGAGGTTGGGGAGGGGAGGGGATGGAGGTTGGGGAGGTGGGGGGATGGAGGTTGGGGAGGTGAGGGGATGGAGGTTGGGGAGGTGGGGGGGATTGGGAAGTGGAGGGATGGAGGTGGGGGAGGCGGGGTGATGAAGGTTGGAGAGGTGGGGGGATGGAGGTTGGGGAGGTCGGGGGATGGAGGTTGGGGAGGTGGGGGAATGGAGGTGGGGGTAAGGAGGTGGGAGGATGGAGGTTGGGGGGGTGGGGGATAGAGGGTGGGGAGGTGGGGGGATGGAGGTGGGGGAGGTGAGATGATGGTGGTTGGGGAGGTGGGGGGATTGGGAAGTGGAGGGATGGAGGTGGGGGAGGCGGGGTGATGAAGGTTGGAGAGGTGGGGGATGGAGGTTGGGGTGGTGGGGGAATGGAGGTGGGGGTAAGGAGGTGGGGGGATGGAGGTTGGGGAGGTCGGGGGATGGAGATTGGGGAGGTGGGGCAATGGAGGTGGGGGAAATGGAGGTGGGGGAAGGAGGTGGGGGAATGGAGGTGGGGAAATGGAGGTGGGGCAATGGAGGTGGGGGAATGGAGGTGGGGGAATGGAGGGGGGAAGGAGGAGGGAAATGGAGGTGGGGGGATGGAGGTGGGGGGAAGGAGGTGGTGGAATGGAGGTGGGGAAATGGAGGGAGGTGGGGGAATGGAGGTAGGGGGAAGGAGGTGCGGGAATGGAGGTGGGGGGATGGAGGTGCGGGGAATGGAGATGGGGGGATGCGGGAATGGAGGTGGAGGGAAGGAAGTGGGGGAATGGAGGTAGGAGAATGAAGATGGGAGGAATGGAGGTGGGGGAATGGAGGTGCGGGAATGGAGGTGGGGGGAAGGAGGTGGGGGGAAGGAAGGGGGATTGGAGGTGGGGGAATGGAGGTGGAGGGATGGAGGTGCGGGAATGGAGGTGGGGGAATGGAGGTGCGGGAATGGAGGTGGGGGATGGAGGTGGGGGGAAGGAGGTGGGGGGAAGGAGGTGGGGGGGATGGAGGTGGAGGGATGGAGGTGCGGGAATGAAGATGGGAGGAATGGAGGTGGGGAAATGGAGGTGCGGGAATGGAGGTGGGGGGGATGGAGGTGCGGGAATGGAGGTGCGGGAATGGAGGTGGGGGATGGAGGTGGGGGGAAGGAGGTGGGGGGAAGGAGGGGGGAATGGAGGTGAGGGAATGGAGGTGGAGGGAAGGAAGTGGGGGAATGGAGGTAGGGGAATTAAGGTGGGGGGAATGGAGGTGGGGGGAAGGAGGTGGGGGGGATGGAGGTGGGGGGATGGGGGCTTCTCCAGTGAGGCAATGTCGATGAGGAGCCGTTCAGGGAAAAGTTTGAGTCTGAAAAGTGTTGTCCAGTTTTCAGGTCAAGCATTGCAATAGCGGAATACAAAAAATGATATGTTGGTAGAGACAAAGCTGTTTCGGCTGATATTTAAATATCAAATGTGCGCGTAATCCTTACATAGCTCGTCATTAGAAAAATCTGTTACCACTTCATCTGCATCCAGCTTAAATGTCTCCAGACAAAATTCATCTGCGCAGTACAAATCTTTGCTAGTTTGGCATCAATTGGAGAAAAACGTAAGATCTTCAGCTTATGCTGTAGAACTTTAAAATTGCAAAAATTCCGTTAGAATTACGTAAAAACAACGTAAAACTTGACATCTACGCTCTCTTTACGACGATGACGCAATGAAAAGCCCAAATGAGTAGATTTCGTAGTGCGCTTTGTTCATGCTTTTCATTCACTGTCAAGACAAAGGATACGTTGGTGTTTCGTATGTCTTGTAACGTATTTCTCCTTTTTTTGTATTGCCCGTAAGCACGCATTTGCGCGCGCGCACATACACGCGCGCGCGCACACTCCCACACGCAAGCACGCACGCACACACTCACACGCAAGCACGCACGCACACACTTGTACAATAAACCACGTCATCACACACATGCAAGTACAAATGCTCGCGCGCACACGTACACGCAGATATACATTATAATACACCCGTAAACAGGCGTAGACAAATACACATGCGCGTGCGCAAACACATACATGTACAGTCGACGTGATCTGGGTAAGAGAAAATCACAGACCTCGGTGTATTGTTAACTTCCAGCAGTCATGCCCTTATCAATAGTGCTTGAGCATGATCTGGGTAAGAAATAATCACAGGCCTCGATGTATTGTTAACTTCCAGCAGTCATGATCTTATCAATAGTACTTGAGCATGATCTGGGTAAGAAATAACCACAGGCCTCGATGTATTGTTAACTTCCAGCAGTCATGCCCTTATCGATAGTACTTAAGCATGATCTGGGTAAGAAACAATCCCAGGCCTCGATGTATTGTTAACTTCCAGCAGTCATGCCCATATCAATAGTACTTGAGCATGATCTGGGTAAGAAATAATCACAGGCATCGATGTATTGTTAACTTCCAGCAGTCATGCCCTTATCAATAGTACTTGCGCATGATCTGGGTAAGAAATAACCACAGGCCTCGATGTATTGTTAACTTCCAGCAGTCATGCCCTTATCAATAGTACTTGAATGAAGTAACGTGATAAGTTGTTGTTGCCGTTAGATGACAAAATACGGCGGAAGCCGATGGATGCTCCATCCTCAGCTGTCAGGCCCGGGTTGTGGACGTTCTTCACGAAGATGAATGGCGTTGGCTGCCCTGGGCCGCCGTATCGTTGTGGTCATAATGATTGTGGCATTCCTTTTGATTTGCAACTCCCCAATCAACCAGTTCCCCACAAACACACGAGAAAAACACCCTATGGTTCGAAATCGCATTCTAGATCCGTCATTATCTCCACTCTCCTCCCAGTTGTCCAACACGGCGAAGTTTGATGATCGAGTCAGATGCGCGCCTTGTGACGACGATATTTTTCACAATAAATTGCACATACGAGAAAGATGCAGTGATGTAGAACTGCTAGAAATTAATGATTAGGCGTCAGGACATCCTACAACTAACAGATGAAGTACTAGAAGCCACAGATGTTTCGAATCGAGCCAGGCTAGGCCGCCATGAGGACATCTGGCTGGACACGTGACTACCGCTACGTCACAAGCAGAAACCCATCTGATTGGCTGTTCGAGGAAATGTCCAACGTACATGGAATAAATAGTACATGTTTCTGTTGGGCGGACACTCGACAGAACATTGGTTTTTGGACTTGCGAGCGCGACATTTTCTATAGAAACGGCATAGTTGCCAGAACAGTGCCACGTCTGAGCACGCCCAAAGCATTTTTTGACACTTGCAAAGGCGTGATTTCCAATGGAGGCAGCATAATTGCTGGAAATTTGTCCACGCATAAGGAGGACCTTTACTGGATCGAGAGCAATTATCGTGTTGTTGTCCTCAGAATGTCAGATGCAGGGACGCGTGACAAATTTTTGATATTTTAATAATTCCAACTTGAGCATTCACAGTTCCTCGAACACACCTGTGGCGTGGCATACATATCATTGATATATCGAATGCGTAGAAAGCACGACATGATAATGTTTGTGTTGTGTTTGCCCCGAGCGAAACGTGACGCGGCAAGTGAAATTTGTCGCACCTGACTGCATCCAGCATTTCACGCATGGCCTCCCGTCAGGTGCGACTCATTATCTTCTTGCTGGCTTGCTTTCCACCATCTTGGTCCTCCCACTTCCGTTGCCAAGAGCGCTGCAAGCGTGCAGGCAGTGGGTAGAATGGTCAACAGAGATGGCGACGAATCCATGTAACGCCCATGACGCTTATTGTTCCGGCCTGCCTCGCCATGTTGGTTCTGCCAGGCCCGGGTTGTGGACGTTCTTCACGAAGATGAATGGCGTTGGCTGCCCTGGGCCGCCTGAGAGACATGACATCGATTATTTGTCCCGGCAGCTCCTATCAATAAAGCCATCGCCATGATCTATCCCTTTCTCGCTTTGTCTCTGGCACTCACTCCGTTTCTTTGGATCCATTGTCAAACACAGCAAACCGCTCTGATGAATGCCCCTGTAGTCTCTTCGGGGAATTGAGCGATAGATATAACATTATTAAACGGCAAGCAACACCGATAAACTGGCTTTGAAAACGCCATATGAGAAACGGCACCCAAATGCAGAGAATTGTCCTGTAAGCAAGTAAAATGAGATACAGACTTTTGTTCGCTCTCTCTCCACTTTGGAGACAGATGGTGCTTTGCACGCAAGCGAACTTTCTGGACAAGGCACGTCAAGGTGACGGAAGAGAAAAGATAATTCGCCTTTGTGGTGATTTACGCTTGGGAAGATGGTTGTTGCAGATAAAACATGGTAGGATCGGTGAGAGCTGGATCGAATTGCTGTATTATTTCGTTGCAGATGGCGTTGTCCAGAAGAAGGCAGGCTCGATTCACTCAAACCGCATAGTCTGGCTCGATTCGAAACATCTGTGGCTTCTAGTATTTCATCTGTTAGTTGTAGGATGTCCTGGTGCCTAATCATTAATTTCTAGCAGTTCTACATCACTGCATCTTTCTCATAATTATGTGCAATCTGTTGTGAAAAGCCTGTCGCCGTCACAAGGCGCGCATCTGACTCGATCACCAAACCTCGCCGTGTTGGACAACTGGGTGGAGAGTGGAGATAATGACGGATCTAGAATGGGGTTTCGAACCAGGGGTGTTTCTTCTCGTTTTCTTTGTGGGGAACTGGTTGATTGGGAGTTGCAAATCGAAAGGAATGCCCACAATCATTATGACCACAACGATACGGGAAAAGCTGGAAAAACATCCATCAACACACTCCGTTTTGTGTCAATACACGTGGCCACGTGGTATCGTTGTCTACTACGACGTGGGTGTCACGGATTCGTTTGCAGAGGATACTCTCGTCTGTATTTTTGTTTGTTTGTTTAATCTTTCCAAAGTTATCATCTACCTGTTTTACCGGTCACAAAAATGATGTGTACTGTCAACCAAACTTGCCACGTGTGAGAAGGCTTCAGCAATTGGACACTTTGACGCAGACGTACTGCAGATCCGTATTATGGAGAGAAACTGTCGTTGCAGTGACTCATTCATGTTGCAAACATCCATACTGCTTCTCCGCCCTTGTATTTACACATTGTGTTATATTTCTAATTTTGTTCTTTACTGGTGCTGGTACCATTGTCTGTACATACAATACTACCCGTGTCGTCGTAGTGAGTGTAATAAACGTTTGTTGTTGTTGGTGCTGCTCCTCTAATGGTATTTGATATTTCTTCCCTTACGTAATTCGTCATGCTTGCCGGGTGTGCAGGAAACCCAGACAATGCTTGAGGTTTGAACGCAAGATCGTGTTTCATTGATCTGATTTTTGTCTCAATGCCCCCTTGCAACCCCCATCCCTCCATCCTCCACACCCACACTTTCTTAGCCTCATCGGCTGCCAGAGGCCGCCCCAAGTGAGCTGCTGGATGAGGTCCTGAAAGCCCAACAGGCAGCGGTTCCCAGCTAAGGATGGGGCATTAATCGGCTTCCGCGTACTTTGTCATCTAACGGCAACAACAACTTATCATGTTACTTCATTCAAGTACTATTGATAAGGGCATGACTGCTGGAAGTTAACAATACATCGAGGCCTGTGGTTATTTCTTACCCAGATCATGCTCAAGTACTATTGATAAGGGCATGACTGCTGGAAGTTAACAATACATCGAGGCCTGTGATTATTTCTTACCCAGATCATGCGCAAGTACTATTGATAAGGGCATGTCTGCTGGAAGTTAACAATACATCGGGGCCTGTGGTTATTTCTTACCCAGATCATGCTCAAGTACTATCGATAAGGGAATGACTGCTGGAAGTTAACAATACATCGAGGCCTGTGATTATTTCTTACCCAGATCATGCGCAAGTACTATTGATAAGGGCATGACTGCTGGAAGTTAACAATACATCGAGGCCTGGGATTATTTCTTACCCAGATCATGATCAAGTACTATTGATAAGGGCATTACTGCTGGAAGATAACAATACATCGAGGCCTGAGGTTATTTCTTACCAGATCATGCTCACGTACTATTGATAAGGGCATGACTGTTTGAAGTTAACAATACATCGAGGCCTGTGATTATTTCTTACCCAGATCATGCTCAAGTACTATTGATAAGGGCATGACTGCTGGAAGTTAACAATACATCGATGCCTGTGATTATTTCTTACCCAGATCATGCGCAAGTACTATTGATAAGGGCATGACTGCTGGAAGTTAACAATACATCGATGCCTGTGATTATTTCTTACCCAGATCATGCGCAAGTACTATTGACAAGGGCATGACTGCTGGAAGTTAACAATACATCGAGGCCTGGGATTATTTCTTACCCAGATCATGCTCAAACACTATTGATAAGGGCATGACTGCTGGAAGTTAATAATAATAATAATAATAATAATAATAATAATAATAATAATAATAATAATAATAATAATAATAATACAGACTATTTCTACGCACATACCTTCCCTAATAGGCAAGCTCATGGCGTTTACAATGAAAACGTCCACACTCATACAAAGCATTTCCACACTCGCACACTGTACAGTTGAAATAAAAGAAAAATTAAATACAATACAATTAATTAAATAGCAGGCAATAAACAAAACACGAAACATAAAAGAGACGCCTTGTGAAGCACTTCACTGCTCGTCAGAAAAGACTGACCGGAACAGGTGTGTCTTGAGAGAGGTTTTGAACTGGGACATGGAAGAGTGACGGACAGGGAAAGGTAGGCTATTCCACGTTACAGGGCCGATGTAAGAAAAAGCTCGCTGTCCCTGGGTTTTCTTTTTGCGACGGGGGACATTTAACGTTTTGGTGTCTGCAGCTGAACGGTTATTTCTAGCGGGGGTGTAGACAGTGAGAATTTCTTTGAGTGCGTGTGGTGCAGTTTGATTGAAGAAGTTGAAACACATAGTGGCTAGCTTATACTCTATCCTCTGAGCGACGGGGAGCCAATGCACTGCACGAAGGAGTTTGGATGTGGGGGTCCTCTTGGGACATCTAAAAACTAATCTAACAGCAGTGTTTTGGACTTTTTGCAGTTTGTTTGCAAGAGTGTCAGAGATGCCGGCAAGAAGAGAATTTCCATAATCAAGACGGGACAGAACAAGGGAAGTGACAAGGGTTGAGTGGCCTGTTGTGAAAGATAGTGACGAATAGTGCTAATTTTCCTTAACTCGTAGTAAGCTAACGGGCAAACTTTGTTCACATGAACTCTCATAGAAAGATCATCATCAAACATGACACCTAAGTTTCTAACAGACTTTGAGAATTCTATCTCACTCTGACCTACGGTTAGTTTCAGGGCCTGATCGAATTCGCCTCTACCGCCAAACAGAAGAGCTTCGGTCTTTGAATCATTAAGTTTGAGTTTGTTCTGGGTCATCCACTGTTTCACATCAGAAATACAAAGTTCATTTGCAGAGAGACCTGTGATTATTTCTTACCCAGATCAGAAATACAAAGTTCACTTGCAGAGAGGCCTGTGATTATTTCTTACCCAAATCATGCTCAAGTACTATTGATAAGGGCATGACTGTTGGAAGTTAATAATACATCGAGGCCTGTGATTATTTCTTACCCAGATAAGTACTATTTATAAGGGTATGACTGCTGGAAGTTAACAATACATCGAGGCCTGTGATTATTTCTTACCCAGATCATGCTCAAGTACTATTGATAAGGGCATGACTGCTGGCAGTTAACAATACACCGAGGCCTGTGATTATTTCTTACCCAGATCATGCTCAAGTACTATTGATAAGGGCATGACTGCTGGAAGTTAACAATACATCGAGGTCTGTGATTTTCTTTTACCCAGATCATGTCCACTGTACATGTATGTGTTTGCGCACGCGCATGTGTATTTGCCTGTTTACGGGTGTATTATAATGTATATCTGCGTGTACGTGTGCGCGTGAGCATGTGTACTTACATGTGTGTGATGACGTGGTTTATTGTACAAGTGTGTGCGTGCGTGCTTGCGTGTGAGTGTGTGCGTGCGTGCTTGCGTGTGAGAGTGTGCGCGCGCGCGCGTGTATGTGCGCGCGCGCGCAAATGCGTGCTTACGGGCAATACAAAAAAAAGGAGAAATACGTTACAAGACATACGAAACACCAACGTTTCCTTTGTCTTGACAGTGAATGAAAGGCATGAACAAAGCCCACTACGAAATCTACTCATTTGGGCTTTTCATTGCGTCATCGTCGTAAAGAGAGCGTAGATGTCAAGATTTACGTTGTTTTTACGTAATTCTAACGGAATTTTTGCAATTTTAAAGTTCTACAGCATAAGCTGAAGATCTTACGTTTTTCTCCAATTGATGCCAAACTAGCAAAGATTTGTACTGCGCAGATGAATTTTGTCTGGAGACGTTTAAGCTGGATGCACATGAAGTGGTAACAGATTTTTCTAATGACGAGCTATGTAAGGATTACGCGCACATTTGCTATTGAAATATCAACCGAAACAGCTTTGTCTCTACCCACATATCATTTTTGTATTCCCTATTGCAATGCTTGTCCTAAAAACTGGACAACACTTTTCAGACTTAAAGTTTTCCCTGAACGGCTCCTCATCGACATTGCCTCACTGGAGAAGCCCCCATCCCCCAACCTCCATCCCCCCCACCTCTCCAACCTTCATCACCCCGCCTCCCCCACCTCCAGTCCACCACCTCCATCCCCCTACATCCATCCCCCCACCTCCATCCTCCCACCTCCATTCCCCCACCTCCTTCCCCCACCTCCATTCCCCCACCTCCCCAACTTTCATCCCCCAACCTCCCCAACTTCCATCCCGCCACCTCTCCAAACTTCATCACCCCGCCTCCCCCACCTCCATCCCACCACCTCCCCAACCTCCATCCCCTCCCCTCCCAACCTCCATCCCCCAACTCCCCAACTTCCATCCCCTCACCTCCCCAACCTCCATCGCCCCGGAGAGAACTTACGACTCGACGAGCACTAAAAGCGTAGCCAAAGGCAGAAAATTAGAAATATATATATTTCAAAAGCTTAAATTAAAGAGAACCTGATGCTTGCAGTTATGGAGCGTTAGTACATTCTGCTCCTAGGGTCGTAGCGACACGCATCCCAAATTCGACAAAAATAAACGGCTGCATTCGTTCAGATTGCAAAGTTTCGTTGACTGAATTTACTCTTTTTCCGCAACTCTGAGCGGGAACGCGCAGCAACGTTTTGAAATCATATCCTTCATGTGAATGACAAACGGTCTAATCTAACAAATCGCGTATGGTTAAATTGACATTTAATCACCTCTTCTTATAAACCAATCAGTTTATGATTAGGTTAAAAATTGACGCAATAAGCCCATCGCCAAATATTTTCAGTCACCAATAAGTTCACAAAAAAGATAAGAGCTAAAAGTACAAAATGTTACTGACTATGCACTATTCCCAAGAAGTAGACCACTTCTAGTTGATTTTGTTGATTTAATTCAACAGGTAATTGCTTCTCATTTCAGCGCAATTAATTAAAACTTACGTTCGGTTCTTTGTTAGCATGCACACAAAACAGCCTTTCATGCGTTCTCGTCACGCGTGTGTGAGAACTGTGTCGCAAATGTTGTTTCATGTCGATGGATGGATGGATGGAGTTTTACGCCTATCAGCCTTTGAAGGCTATAGAAGGCCAGCAAGCACGAAAATCACTAGAGCAGTTTAGAGTAATCGCAAGTCAAGTCACGGTGTCCCTAGTTATTCGCCTCTTAGGAATCGCGTAGGGAGACGCGGTGAGTCAATTCTTACCCCGAACCCACAGGAGGAGCTTCATGTCGGCACACCGCTCAGTGCCCAAGTAGGTCTACTTGCATGTGCAAAAATACGAATGAAATGGTGCTGCAAGAATCGACCCGGGGGTTTGGGAATACAGAGTCATCCATGCACACGTTCCACCTGCAGGTTGGGGGTCAGAATAGACCCACCGCGGCTCCCTATGCGATTCGTAAGAGGTGAATAAAGAGGGACATCGTGACTTGACTTGCGCATGTATTCTAGTGATTCTCGTGCTTAATGGTCTTACATAGCCTACAGAGGCTGAGAGGTCGTAAAACTCCGTCCGTCCGTCCGTCCGTCCATGCGCGAGTTGTCCCTCGTCAAGAAAACGCTTTTGTCGCTATGGCGCCCACATTGCGCAGGGAATCCGACACAGCCAGACACGAGACCGTTGACACGTGGTCAAACAAAGGGGTGAAGGGCCGGTGTCAGTCTATAATTCTTGAACAACAAGAGGAGGGTGACCAGTGAAGTCTGGCGGTACTTCGTAGTCTAGGTCTGACTAGGCCCGAAGAAAAAGCTTGGTTCCGAAAACTTGCCTTGACTACGAAGTACCGCCAGACTTATTTGGTCTCACTCCTCTTTTTGTTCATTGACACGTGGCAAGTTTATTTGAAAGGAAACGAAATTCCTTGTGTCCGATAAATGATTCTCCCTCTTGGTTCGGGGTAAAATTTGACCCACCGCGTCTCCCCACGCGATTCTTAAGAGACGAATACCTAGGGACACCGTGACTTAATTTGCGTTTACTCTAAACTGTTCTAGTGATTCTCGTGCATAATGGCCTTACATAGCCTACAAAGACTCATAGGCCGTAAAACACCAACCTTCCATCCATCCGGTATTGACTTAATGAGAACTAAAGCGATAATTTTTTATAGTTGCAGACGAGGACATCGGCCGGAAAATGATCGCGGGTCAACCGCGTAGTAGTTAGTGCTGGGTACCGGTACAGAGGACCGTACCGATTTTTTAACCGGTATTTTTGCATTTAATACTACGCTGACGTCATGCTGACCAATCCTTACGATAACACATGCACTTGCATAGCCGTTGGCAATGACGTATGAGGTTGCGCAATAGTTATCAGTGCACCAGAAAACGGAAGGAGGATTTTTGGATTTGAGGATTTGAGAGAGAGAGAAAAAGAGAAAGAACGAGGAGGTTAGAGGGAGGAGAAAGACAGGTGTGTGAGAGAGAGGGACAGAGAGGGAGAAGGAGAGATGTAAAATTAAACCTACACAGTTTTTTCTTTCTTTATTAAAAAAAAGAAGAAGCAGTAAATTAACCCCCAAAAATTAGTTTTCTTGCGTAATACAAAAGCATATTCAAAAGAAAATCAAAGTCAATCATCTTTGCTTCAAATCAGACATTTCAACATTTTAAAAAGAGCCAAAGCACTGGAGTTTGGAAACTCAACGTCATATGAGCTCCGTTGAGATCGAGTCAAACAGAGTTATCTCTTCCTACTTCAGCAAAACAAAGCGCGTTGCTTACAAAACCTGTGAAAGACACGACTGTTTTTGGAGCACAAAGTTTGTTGTTTCTACAATGGTGACCTCCTGCTGTGTGAAGAACTGCCACAATAGGCATGACAGAGAGAAAGATCGACGTTTTTTGTCGTACCGCGTGTTGGAACGCGAAAAGGCAAGGAAATGCTGGATTTCACAACTCAAAGGCGCCGTGAGTGGATCGCTCAACTGAACCTGAAGTCACTCACTTTTGACACTGAGGCAGATCGATTTGTTTGTTCGGATCACTTTGTAAATGGTGAGAACTTGTTATGTTTTGCGTTTTGTAACTTATCAAATACTAGAAAAGACCGAAAGAGAGTATGCAGGATCTTTTATTGAAGCAGAGATAGTATAGTATAATATATATTATAGTGTCTCTGATTGAAGTAAACGCCTGCTCTCTCTCTCTCTCTCTCTCTCTCTCTCTCTCTCTCTCTCTTCATTCTCTCTCTCTCTCTTCATTCTCTCTCTCTCTCTCTCTTTCGTCTTCATTCTCTCTCTCTCTCGTCTTCATTCTCTCTCTCTCTCTCTCTCTCTCTCTCTCTCTCTCTCTCTCTCAGGTACACAGATATGCGTAAATGAGTGTATTGCTGAACGAAAAGCTGAAGCGAAGGAGAAAAGGTCTATCTGTCTGTATGTCTCTCTGTCTCTCTGTCTCTCTGTCTGTCTTTCTGTCTGTCTCTCTGTCTCCCTGCCTGCTTGCCTGCCTGCCTGCTTGCCTGCCTGTCTGCCTGCCTGTCTCCACTGTCTGCACTGCCAGCAGTGTCTCCATAGAGAGGGAAGGAAGGGAGAAAGATACATTTACAGCTCTCGCCGCTGTACTCGCCCCCTGTCATGCCTGCCTATCCCAAGCCATCACCCACCGTGCTTCTAGACATGAACATTTACACACATACACATATACGTATACACGCTCAAACGGTCCTTTTCATGGCCACACGATGTGAAGCTAGGAACGCCTAGCTTAGGCTCGACCCATTCAAACACCTCTCTTCAGGGCAACGCTCTTTTTAACGAAGGAGTGCTTTGCTGCAGGTAACTATTTTTATGTTTCTGAGATGTGGATAGGGTCACCGAAACTGTAACAACACATACTTTGAGAAACAATGACTATGGCAGTTACAGCAAGTCCCCAGCAATCAACTAGTCTGTCAAGTACACATTCAGACGGATCTCACGCATTCACCGGTTTGTTGTTTTTCGTGCCTAAACTGATGAGAAGGTCAACGACGATTAAGATATCGACAATGAAGACAATGGGAAGGATGACGATGATGATGAGTCGATTCATTACGATTCATAAGCTCACGTTATCTCACTCTTTCAAATCATCGCACACTACCATTCCCTTCTCTTCAAGTTCTCATCACCCAAACTAACCTTTCTGTAGATAGTGGAAGGACATTCCCTCGAGGAACAAGACAGACCATGGTTTTTGGTGGTTCAATTTCCTCCTCCTCCTCCTCCTCCTCCTCCTCCTCCTCCTCCTCCTCCTCCTCCTCCTCCTCCTCCTCCTCCTCCTCCTCCTCCTCCTCCTCCTCCTCCTCCTCCCTCCCCCTCCCCTCCCCCTCCCCTCCCTCTCCTCCTCCTCCTCCTCCTCCTCCTCCTCCTCCTCCTCCTTCTCTCCCCCCCTCCTCCTCCTCCTCCTTCTCGTCCTCCTCCCCCTCCTATTTCGCCTCCCCCTCCTCCTCCTCCTCCTCCTTCTCCCCCTCCCCCCCTCCTCCTCCCCCCCTCTTTCCTCCCCCCCCCTCCCCCCCTCCCCCTCCCCCTCCTCCCCCTCCTCCCCCTCCCCCTCCTCCTCCTCCTCCTCCTCCTCCTCCTCCTCCTCCTCCTCCTCCTCCTCCTCCTCCTCCTCCTCCTCCTCCTCCTCCTCCTCCCCCTCCTCCTCCTCCTCCCCCCTCCTCCTCCTCCTCCTCCTCCTCCTCCTCCTCCTCCTCCTCCTCCCCCCTCCTCCTCCTCCTCCTCCCCCCTCCTCCTCCCTCCTCCTCCTTCCTCCCCCTCCCCCTCCTCCTTCTCCTCCTCCTTCCTCCCCCTCCCCCTCCCTCTCCCCTTATCCTCCTCCTCCTCCTCCTCCTTCTCCTCCCTCCCCCTTCCCCTCAGATCTCTCCCTCTCCCTCCTCCTCCTCCTCCTCCTCCTCCTCCTCCTCCTCCTCCTCCTCCTCCTCCTCCTCCTCCTCCTCCTCCTCCTCCTCCTCCTCCTCCTCCTCCTCCTCCTCCTCCTCCTCCTCCTCCTCCTCCTCCTCCCCCTCCTCCTCTTCCTCCTCCTCTTCCTCCACCTCCTATATATAACCACCACCACAACCACCACCAACGCCGCCGCCGCCGCCGCCGCCGCCGCCGCCGCCGCCGCCTCAACTATGCACATCAGAATCCTTTTCTGC
>JAWQFJ010015139.1:17500-18529 GCA_034096865.1 Theodoxus fluviatilis | reverse complement strand
CGAAAACGCCGCCATCTTTAGGGGGTCGGGGGTAACCACGTATGCGGCGGAGGGGTATTCGTTAGCGAGCGCCTGATCTCTCGGCGCGGTGGTGAGTGCAAGGGGAGGGAGGCGCTTTGTTGACATTCCGCCTGTGCTGTGGCGTGTTGGTTTTTTTTCCTGTTGAGGGGAAAGTTTTGGGACTTTGTTGTTGTCAATGCCTTTTTGGTGAACTTTGTGTATGGGACGGTAGCAGTGATGCGTAATTGAATTTATTTCAGTTTCCTGGGGAATGGCGGATGAGAGAGTGGAGTTAGGAGATTGATTTTTTGTGCCTTATAGTAAACCCTAGTCACCGGTGACTTAGGTGTTTAGTTTGAGATAAGGTTTGGGATCATTGTTGGTTGTTTCCCTATTCTTTGCTGTCACCGTTGTTGTTGTTTCTTTTTTTCTGAATCTTTTTTTCAGGAGCGGAAGAGTGTCTTTCCGCTTGCTGACCTGATTCACCTTGTGTTTACTTTTGTTCGGCCTGCCTTTCTTTAGCGGTCTTGGCCGCTAGAGGAAGTTTTGTTAGCTTGAATAAATTTGCATTTTTGTTTTCAACTTGATTCTGTGGTCCGTGCTTTATTGGGGTTTTGGATTTTTGCTTGTTGTTTGTGGTGTCACCCCCAAGGAGTGGAGGTTGGTTTAGTTGTAAACCATTTTTGTTTATCAGGGTTACATCTCCCGGAGACGATTACATCGTTCTCCGGGAAGGCCCCTTAACTTCCAAGAGTTTTAGATAAGCAAATTCGCGACACAGGGAAAAGAGGAAGAAGATACCACTCAAGATGAAGAGGCACGATCCAGTGGAAGACGTGCTTGACTGACGCGCTGGCAAAAGGGGAACGATCCTTGGATTCGATCGAAGCGTGTCACTGTATATCGAGCTCTACTCTTGTGAAGACCTGGAGTAAATATCCCAATAGGAAATGCTATTGCAGTGCACAATCAACAACTGCTATCATTACTAAGGCTGAAATGGTCGTTGTTGGCAACATTCGTGGACAC
>JAWQFJ010015139.1:2500-12500 GCA_034096865.1 Theodoxus fluviatilis | reverse complement strand
CAGAGTCGACCCAGGGTAGAGTCCGTCCTTCACTGAAGTCAAAAACCGTGCAGTATTATAAGATACTGAATTCTAGAAGGAACAATTATATAGGTAAACAACAACTACAATAACAACAACAACAACAACAATTACAACTGTTTCAACGAGTCTCGCTGGCAATCGCGAAGGGCAACGCGTTCGCGATCACGGCGTCGGCCAAGCGTGAGGCTGTCTGTGACCCAAAGCTGCGGGGTTTCCCCTGTCTCTGACCCTGGCGGTCGTGTGTCCCATGGGTTTGCTATCCGTGGTGTGGTCCTGCCCCTCCCTCACAGAGAAAGAGACTTATTGTGACGTTGACAACAGCGATTGTTTGGTTTCCGTGCATATCGTACCAGTCAATGCTGGATGCCAGTTTTGATGAATTCTTTCGTTCGTGCCGTGTTTTCTTTTCTAGCGCCTTTGCATTTTAAAACATGTGTAATGGGTCAATGGCCTTAACACAATAAACACGTATATTCATTAAAATAAAAAATTACAACATTACAACAGCTCTGTTCGAAAGCACATCAGGCCATATGAAAATTACAGACAAACCTCGAAACTATGTTTTTAAGCTCATGCACTACAACACTCAAATACTAAACCTTGTACTAGGGAAGATCATGAGAGATATTGGAAAGTGTCATTTCTAGATGTCAGTTTTCTTGGTAAATTTGCTCGACGCGATAAGAACGAGTTGCCGGGGTTGCACTGAGTAAACCGGGTCAGGAGGGGAGACAACTGGTGACAGCAAGTCCCACGTGCTTGATGTCACTGCGTTTTTGTGTACGGACTGTCAAGCATGACGTTGTTGAATGTCTGGGAATGAGCGCTCAGTTTTAATTCGGAATCAGTGGCTGGGGATGAATGCTTAAACGTTAGCTTTCACAACTTTCTATCTCGGCCCTCGCAGATACCCACTTTTCTCCTGGATAGGGATAAAAATGTAAATACAGCATCTTCTTCAAGGGTGCAACACCAGAGTTCGCGCAGCTTTTAACGCCGCTACCACAAGCTGCAAGTGACTGAAGGTCAAGCGTCCCAAATCACTCGACCACAGAGCAAAAGTACAGCAGTCTACACAAGCAATACGTGAAGAACAGTTTTAGAGATCAAGCATGGGTCTGTAATAGCAGCACCGGATTTATTACTGTGTATCATCATGAACAAAGCACAAATTGTAAATGTATTCTACGAAGCTGAGCTACACTGGAGAATTTTGTCGCCAAGTAAACATTTTGTATGTGTAACATTGATAACACAAAACCAACAGATTTTGTGATAGATAAGTCTAACTTTAATGGTTTCCCCCAGAAATTCATGTAAAGTAGACATTCATTCAAGTTTTGTCATAGGCGGCTAACTACACAACCACAACATCGTTTTAAAAACGAATTTGTAAAGGAAGAGAAAATTCCATTGGGTTTAATGTGCAAAATGTATAATGTGTTTGTTAAATGAGAACTCTCTGCTATGAATCGAATTTCGTACTGCATTTTTGTTCCCTTTCACATCGAGGATACATTAAAAGTAGAGCGGTTTAAACACACACCTTCCACAGTGACGCTGATGTTTGCAGTTCTCCGTATGACCTGTCCACTGCTGTCCAGCACCCCGTTGTCCACAGAGCAGCTGTAGGTGCCTGAGTCCTGGTAGGAGGTCAAGGTCAGGCTGTACTGACCCCCCTGCTGACTTCCGGTCACATGTCTCACTTCCTGTCCCCCCAGGACTGGAGCCAGGGCTGGAAGGTGTAGGTGTCTGGGTGACCTTCAGCCTGGCACGTGATGACCTTGCCTTGACCTGTGGTGTCTCTGACGCTGATGTTAACCCTTGCAGCAACTGCAAACATTTGGGAATGAGCTGTTAGAATTAAAAGAGCGGAAGGAGAAGAGGAGGAGGAGGGACCCAGGGTGGGAAGAAGGAGGGGAAAGAGGATGGGGGTCAGAGTCAAAGGATGTTGATAGTGTCATTATATCACTGAGTACACCTATACAATATAAGTCATGTAGATATAGAAAATGTATGTGTATACATGTATATTAATTTTTGGCATCCCAAGAGTAACTCTAACAGTAAGCAAGGCGTATCTCTCAGTACTGAAACAACTGAACGACATTCATTATAAATATATCAAGTGGCAGAGCCTGGTTGATAGGAGAAATCCACAAAGACACGTGGCAGGCTTACTGCTGACTTGGTTAATCTTCACATTGTCAAATGAGGCCTCATTGCACATAATTAGACATCTCCCTACTGTAAGGTACACCTGAGGTGGGTTTTGCAGACGCAATCCAAAAGCATCATTTGCAGGACCAGATGTGTGTTCCGTTTCAAAAGGTATTAGGAATGTTCAGAGATGAGTGCTCCCGGCGGATGCCTGCGTGGAAAGCTTGAGTAGGAGGTTGATGGATGGAGTTTTACAGCCTATCAGCCTTTGTAGGCTATGTAAGGTCATTAAGCACGTAAATCACAATAGCATAGAGTAAGCACAAATCAAGTCACTTTGTCTCTAGATATTCGCCTCTTACGAATCGCTTATAGAGACGCGGTGGGTCTATTCTGACCCCCAACCCACAGGGGGCGGTTAAGTAGGAGAACAACTTTGGACTTTGCGAGTGCTCGTCGCTTTAGCGCTCCTCTCTGAACATGTGTTGTATCTTTCGATACTACACGCACCTCTGATCCCGCTAATACTGTGTTTGGATTGCTTCTGCATGTTCCGCCCCAGATGATGATATCTCGGAATCTGAACGTGCAAACATGCGGTCACACGAACAAAAGAATCACATGTCAACAATAACATGGTGTGCTCTACATGTCTTGCTGTGGGCTTCGACAGCCTGGAGAGCTGGCCATGTCTCATAGGGAGATGCAACACTGAAACTGATCTAAGTTATAATATGAAAACACTGACTTGAACATAAGCGATAGTACGTTTTCACAACTTTCGCGGAATTTTGACGTCAATTTGTCATTGTGAGAGCATTCATTTCTAGGTATTTGTTCATTGCAGTATTTGATTTTACTTATTAAACCTGAATTAAAACCGTTAGCAATGTTTCCCAGTTCCATCTCTCCTCATAACTTTTGTCATTTAGATTTAGGTGTCAAAACTGTGTATTCACATGAACAGATATGCAAATGTGTGGGCGCGAACCCAGGCACACGCGATAACATGCAAACTTTTGCATGCAGATATATCTATTTCCGTTTTAACCGAAGTCAGATCATGTCATGGCTTGGGCATATTTTCCCCTGGTGATTTAGAATTAAAACAAAATGGAATTTGGATATTAAAACAATGTATGAAACTACACATTTTCGACTAAAATTCCAGAAAATCACACAACTATCTTAGTGAGTATGTGTGCCAAAAGTCACAATTGAATCTGTCTTAATCTTTAAGAAAAAAAGATGATATTTTACTAAATGAATTTGTTAGATCTGCATAAAGACATGGAGACATAAACGAAGCGCATACAAACATTTGCAATGCCAAAGCAGGGGCGCGTATCTTACGCTAGAATCCTGCGAGGATTAGGCCGATGTGAACATAGTGAAAGCAGATGTAAAGGCAGTGTAAATGCTGCTTGAGGCTGGCTGTGCGGGTGTGCCTGGAGCAGGACCAGAAAACACAAAGACCGCAGCATTCCAGTAGAGGGGGGAGGTATGCGATTCTGGACACATGCTGACATCGGCCTATGCCTTGCAGGACTTCGCGTCTGTGCAACGCAGCTCTGATAGATAGTAGGAATGATAACAAAATTGGCAACCTTGCACGTCACAGAGGACAGGGCTGATGTTGAGAGGGTAGCTGGGGAAGGCTGACCATGTGACAGAGCAGGAGGCCTGTCCACCACTGGTCACTGTCCCCGTCACATTGCCAATCCCGTTGCCTGCACTGGCGTGGTTGGAGTTCTAAAATAAGACATATACTGTTTCGATTCTCATAAGCTTATAAAAGGATGTGGATCAACAGACAAATGGATAAACTGATGAATGGTTGGATCAATGGATAGAAAATAGATTGTTGGATGGATGGTAGGATGTGGGGATGGATGAACTGATGGATGGATGGATGGATGGAGGGATGGATGGATGGATGGATGGATGGATGGATGGATGGATGGATGGATGGATGGAAAGATGCATGGATGGATGGATGGATGGATGAATGAAAAATCGGGTGGATTATTGGCAGTGAGTGAGCAGGTACACAGGCGAGAGCGATTGTAAGAACCTTTGCATGCTCGCTCGCGCGCCTGCTTGTGCCTGCGTGCAATAATACTTCCACTCGTGTGAGTTGAAATACATCCAAACGCCAACGTACTTAATGATTCCTCTACAAGCGTTTCAGCGGCACAATGGCGTTCCCAAAGTGCCGATGGAATACAGCATAGGAAGTTGCCAATAGAGCTGTCAGGGATATAGGCGTGCATTAAAAAGAAATGCAAGCAATGCGTATGGACAGTTACCTTCTTTGTGTGTGCATGTGTGCCATGTACAAATACCAAACGTTTATCTCCAACACAAAACAGAATACTAAACAATGTTAGGGAAATGAAGCAAAAGTGGAAGGACAACTTGTGACAGATACTGACTTTGACAGAACAAGCAAGAACACAAACTAGTCGATGAGGCCAAAATTAAATCCCTGCAAAATCATTAGACTACCATTATTTACTAGATATGTAGCAACATAAACGTTCATCATTCGAAGGAAGAAAAACCTGCAACATTGCACCGTAAAAAGCACCAAGTCTTGAACGGAGTGATAGTTGGAGCATGCGACTTGGGTTCCACAATTACTAACTTCTGCCACACCAAGTCTGCCAGGAACCTCTCAAGCTGAAGTGAACTGTTAAACGAACAACAACATGGGTGTACAAGCCTATTCTGTATTAGCTGCAAGTGAAGCAAACTGAAAAAGACAACAACCATTGAGCAGCACCGCTAACCTGGAAGTTCAAGAAAAGGTGTTCTCTCTGTCTTGCGAGTGCGCTCATTGGAGGCTGACGTTTTTGCGCGAGCTCCAAGTTTTCATCGCTGTGATGTGTTGGCCACTTAAACGTTTGCTGGGAACGTGTGGGACTTGAAGAACATGTAAATGGTCTCACGGTGTTGCCTTTCATTGGAACATTAACCTTTGCGTGTTAAAGTGACTCGTTGCACGGATCTCTGTCCTCACAGGCGGTCGCGATGACGGTTCATGTTTGCATCACAAAGCTGATGCCTTATTTAATCTAAGTCGGACTTTACATACACCATTCGATGGAAAACATAGAATGTGACAACTGAAAGGCCTATAAAACCGGTCCACTGTGCTGTTTTGACTCATTGTTTCTTTTTTCTTTAATTGACATTGATTGACTTTGAGACTGTTCGCTTTCTTCGGGCATGCTCGTTTTGCGCGGTTTTTCGTTTTGTGATGTTGGAATTGTGTTGGCATGTTATTGTAATGCAACTTGCTTGTACCATAATTAACTTTCAACTAACCTATCATAGTTTGTTGGGATTCTTTTGTGGGGTGGTATCCCCTGAGCATACGCGTGATCGTCTTTCTCATGAGGCGTGCTCTTATCAAGAACCGTTGTGCACACAAATTGACTGCACATTTGTGACGCTGGGTGCATACCAGAAACATGGGCCATTTGTACCAACCAACCGCGTCTGCAGCTGAACAGTTCTCACGCAAGGACAGCCCTCGATGCCATACTTAACCCTTCGCAGCACCTCCCATCGGGCTCACAGCAAGCTAATAGCCGCGCGCGTAATTGACATGCAGTCCCAGCGAGGTATTACAGGGGGCCCACTTTTTTTTAGACAAGCGGACTCGTACTGAGAAAAACAATGGTTACACTCCAAGGAGAAAAACATCACTATGGTCAAAACGTGTACGCGGGGTGTGTAGGTCGAACAACCGATGATCCGAGTAACCCTCAAAGTAAACAGTTTATGACTGCAGTTTTCAACAATTTTCAGTACCTCAGAGGAGTACTGTTTGTCTCAGATTTGGCTATGAGCGAAGCGATGCGAGGCATTATTTTTTATGCTCCTATCACGGTCGAGTGTGTCTGCCAATCACGCTTGTCGATGGTTGATTAGGACAATCACAATCTATCGGTCCTCTACCTAATAAGCAGGGACATACATGCCAATCCAGTGCTTACTGTATAGGTGCAGACACATACAAGTTTTACTGATGCCTATTCACAAGGCCAATTGGAGAAGCTCCGAGAGATGGATCCTCTGCTTATCATCTGGCAGCAAAGATTCCCTGAACACATGGCCAAGATAAGAGGCACAATCCAACAGCTGGAGACAGAAATGAAGAAACCGAAAGAGGTGCTTGCAGAAATCCTACACCTGTGTAAAGAGGTGCACAAGCGAGTCTCAGAGCATGGTCATTACCCACGAAATAACATTTTCTTACTGAACAAAGACATAATTTGTCTCATCACCGATACTGATGATAATGTTTGAATATTAAAAAAGAGCAGAAAAGAATGAAAAAAGTTTTTTGGAAAGAAACAACTTAAAGCTTTTGGGACTGTACGAAAATTCTTAATGTCCTATTGGAGCAGGTTTACGATGCTTACTATAAAAGTAACAAGCTGTGGTTTTAGAGATGAGAGACATGATGACAAACAGTTTGACAGTAGCCGAGCAGAGTACGTAGACGAGACAAGCAGCGCCCCACTAACCAACACACCGTGAAAAAAAACATCGCTCTCATGCTGGCAGCGATGCTTTCCCAATGCAAGACCCACCAAATGTGACTGACCATGCTCCACCTTCACTGGGAACCAAACGTCTACACTCAGAATCCTAGGCCTACCCAGACCGTGACTCGAGAAGGCAGAACCAGTGGCTTTCGTCTCCTGGCGTCGGAAGTCAACGCAGCCCAGCGCCTTGCAAGTGGAACGTCCAGACGAACCTCCAGTCATTCAGGACGCCACAGGGTGTGGCCAAAACGGCGTTCGGGAAGACAGCCACTAGAAAATATTGTTCTAACGCACCACACACCTAGAGGAATGCGAGAAGATAAAAAAGAAATGATCCTATCAGACGAAATTGTCAATATTTAGAGTTCATCGTCTGACGACTAACTTCGCATTGCATTCAAAGGCTCAGAGGTGGCATCTCTAGCAGCAGTAGATCTTTTCTTAGACCCTTGCTGGGAAGCTGCCACCTGTATCTATCCACTTGATGATCAAAGGGAATCCATCCCTGATGCATTGATTTGGATTGGAAACCCATAAATCGTGACAAACAGGAAGCAACCGTAAATGAAACTGTGGCGCCGAACAAAAGACAAATAACGGTTTTCGGTTGGCTTACAAGTCAATCTGCCAGGCGAAGAGCCCAGTAGATACTGGAGTAACCAGTGGTGGTGGTGGTAATAAAAATACCAACGGCAAGATCAACGTGACAGGGAAGCCGGGCTCATTCATTCCATCAGTATGGCATGGCAGACGTCCTCACACAACTACCCTTCAAGATACTGAACACGAACTCCAGCGATCCTGATGGTGTAGCCAGTGCTTATTGCGAAAGTCAACTTTTGATTATAACAGGAACCAGGAATCCGGTGTGGTGAGCTAGTTATTTAAACGTTCAGAATGGCATTTATCGAATGATGATTGATGATTGATGATTGATGATTGTTGATGATTGTTGATGATTGTTGATGATTGTTGATGATTGTTGATGATTGTTGATGATTGTTGATGATTGTTGATGATTGTTGATGATTGTTGATGATTGTTGATGATTGTTGATGATTGTTGATGATTGTTGATGATTGTTGATGATTGATGATGATCGATGATGATCGATGATGATCGGTGATGACCGGTGATGACCGATGATGACCGATGATGACCGATGATGACCGATGATGACCGATGATGACCGATGATGATCGACGATGGTTGATGATTGATGGTTGATGGTTGATGATTGATGGTGGATGATTGATGATGATGATGGATGAATGATGATGATGATGATGATGATGATGATGATGATGATGATGATGATGATGATGATGATGATGATGATCATGGAGGAGGAGGAGGAGGAGGAGGAGGAGGAGGAGGAGGAGGAGGAGGAGGAGGAGGAGGAGGAGGAGGAGGAGGAGGAGGAGGAGAAGGAGGAGGAGGAGGGGGAGGAGGAGGAGGAGGAGGAGGAGGAGGAGGAGGAGGAGGAGGAGGAGGAGGAGGAGGAGGAGGAGGGGGAGGGGAGGGGGAGAGGGGGAGGAGGAGGGGGAGGGGGAGGAGGAGGAGGAGGGGGAGGAGGAGGGGGAGGAGGAGGGGGAGGGGGAGGAGGAGGAGGAGGGGGAGGAGGAGGAGGAGGGGGAGGGGGAGGGGGAGGGGGAGGGGAGGGGGATGGGGAGAGGGAGGGGGAGGGGGAGGGGGAAGGGGAGGAGGAGGAGGAGGAGGAGGAGGAGGAGGAGGAGGAGGAGGAGGAGGAGGAGGAGGAGGAGGAGGAGGAGGAGGAGGAGGAGGAGGAGAGAAAAATAGAGAGAGAGAGAGAGAGAGAGAGAGAGAGAGAGAGAGAGAGTGAGAGAGAGAGAGGAGATATTTTTGACAGTGTCATTTGCATGTAAATGGGGACCATTGGAAATTTGACAATAATGTCTGAAGTGTTTTTTCCGTTCTAAATAATGTATGTAAAAGAAGAAATCATAATCCCTATTATGCGAAATCCAAAAGACTGTCCTTGCATTGAGATCTCCACAGATCAGTGTAGCTGCCCTTATATATTCTTTAGGAATTTGCAAGACAGCATCTTCTAAAAGATGAATGTTACACTAAATAGGACTGTCTTTGTAGTATACAATACAATACAATACAATACAATACAATACAATACAATACAATACTTTATTTCAGCTTCCATGATAGGAGAATTGCTTAATATGGAGCGTCAGTGGGAGATATGTATGGACTTTTGATGATAAAATCATTATTCATCCAATCAAGAGATTGTACAATCAAGATGTTGTCATATTCTTCAAGGTAAAGGAGACACAAATCGAACCAGTCCCTTTCTAACCAATATAGCTACCCTCCCGATCGACGACCCTATTGAGACAATTTGATGACTTGGAAGTGAAAAGGTCTTGTCAGATCACCTTCGTGATGGGAAAATGTTTAAAGAGTTTTCTTTTCTGTTTCCTTTGTAAAAAGTGCATTTATGATCACTTTAATTCCAACAATTTTAACCATCCATTAGTTGGGAATAATTTATGGAAGAGTTTATAATAAAAGCATCTAGTTTTTGTATCCGCAATCACTGATTTGTTCGGCTAATGAAACCTAGCCCATGGATCACTATCATTCAAAAGCTTTTGACTCCATTTTTCATGGCTATCGGGTTTATGGTTATTCTACTTTTAAGCATCATTACAAAAAACCATATTTCATGTATTTGCTTCACTAGTAAAAAATTATCTCATCGTTGAGAAGACTTGCTTATAATAAATCTGCAGGTTGCAATCAATTAAGTCTGCGTCTCCATTCTTCTGGAATAGTTTCTATTATTTTAAGCAATATAAGATCAAGCACTTGTGCATTGATACATGAATGACAATTATGTGTGATTATTTAATGGAACCAATATGGCAACAAGCAGACGATTGAAATAGATTAATAACAAAGAAGGTCTCACAATGAGTACGATTTATGATTTTATGTAAGATTGAAACGTCTTTGATCATTCAGTTACTTAAAGACGCAAGTTACTTCATACAAAATTGCATCACGAGTGTGTATTGTTGTGTGTGCAGATTACTTCATTTAAACGTGCAAAATTAGAATACATAAATGTCATAGTGCTTGTATTTTGATAATAGCCTTTGTACACTGAATAATACCTTTTCCACAAATTGCCACTTTAAAATCTTTTTATTCTAATTTTTCTTCTGTTTATTATACTATTATGTTATATTAAAGATGTACAAATTTATGCAAAT
>JAWQFJ010015137.1:0-14442 GCA_034096865.1 Theodoxus fluviatilis | reverse complement strand
TTATGGCCCTAGAGCGCCCTGGCGCAGAGCACTGTGTCGTGTCTCAGTGTCCGTCTGTAGCGTGTCCCATGCCGTCTCTCCGCCCCTTCCTTTCCTCCTCCCGTCCCTCTACCATGCGAATTTCCCCGGGGATTCCGTCGCTTCCTCTTTACTCATCACCCCTGTGCCCCGCTCTCTTTCACCCCCTCCCCCCTCTTCGAGCTCTACCGTCCCCGCCCGCAGACCCACCCCGCCTCCCACCTCTATACTCACCCCTCATCTCCTCCCTTACCTCTCTTCGACTCCCCCATTTCCTGACCTGGTGTTTATTGCCACTCCCGCACCCCTCCCCCCATCCCCATCCTCTACCCTCCACGTCCCCCTCTTGACAGCTCCTCACCCCTCAAAAATCCTTCCCCCCTCATCCCCCTCTTCCATGTACAGTCCTCCCCGCCCGGGCCACCTAGACCCCCTCCCCCTTAACCTTTCTCACACCCCTGACCGTATTGCAACTACCCCCTCCCGCGCCACCTCTAGCCTCCCCTCACCTGTACCCCCCTGCCCTCCGCTCACCGCCCCCGCCCATTCCCCCTCGCTACCCGGGATCCTTTCTCGTCATGCGCCCAGTTCCCCACTCCCACGCCCGCCCGCCTCCCCTTCTCTTAACGCCTTCTTGGAACCTCCTTCTTCATCTTGTTTACCCCCGTCCTCGCATCATGCCCCCCCTCCCCCCACTCATCCCCCGGCACAGCGGTCCTACGCATCTACCCACCCATAAAGACCCGCACACTCTCCCCCACCCCCCCCTGACCCCCCCCCCAAATCTCTCCGACCATCCTCCCCTCTCCCCTCGCTCCCCCCCACCTCCCTCTCCTCCGCCCCTCCCTCCACTCCATCTCCCCAAGCACCCCCTGCTTCCTTCATCGTCGGCTCTCCCCTTTCTCTGTACCCCCCCCCACCTCCGGTGAACCCCGAGTCCGCCCTCCTAGCTCTACCTATCTCCCCTCCCCCTCCCCCTCTCCCCCCATATCCCCGCTTCGGGGTGGGCCCGCCCAATCCCCCCCTCTACCGTTTCCCCCTTACGACGTCACTCTTCTCCCTCCCTCCTGCCTTCTTGCAGTCTTCTCTTCATTACACCTTTTTCCGTCCTGCTCGTCTCCTCCCTCCCCTCCCACCTTTCGTCTTCGTCCCTCCCTATCTTGTTCCCGCCATTACCCACTTTCCCCCGTTCCCCTCCTTCCCCCTTATCTCGAACTCACCAGTGGCTCAGGACTCTCCCCCTTCTCTTCCTCGCCCCCCCCTGTCGTTCCCCTCCCCTTCCCTTTAATAACGCGCCTTCTGGCCCACCTATCCTCGTGTTTACTCTCGTACTCTTTCCTTTTTCTGTCTACTTTCTTACTTGCTCTCCATTTCTGGTCCACTACCCCCCCCCGTCTCCGGCCTTCCCACACTCTACGGTCCTACCCTCTGTTCCCCTCTCTACACCACACTTCTCCTAACTCCCTCCACCTTGTGGTCGAATGCCACGCTCCCCCCCTCACAACCCCCAAATCCTCCCCAGCACGCCACAACAAAAACCCTTTCGTTTCTCCCTCGCCCCTGCTGCCTCCACCCTCCCCTTTAGTCCATATTCGCGTATCCCCCTAATTCGTCCCCGTACGCGACCGCCCCAGCTATGCGAGTCGTCCTCCCTTCCGCCCCCACCACAGCTCCTCCTACTCCCCGTCCCGACAGGGACCAATACCCTGAGCCGCCCCCCTTCCACCCACCCTTCATTCCACACCTTAGTCCCCTCCCTAACACAAGCCGCGCATTTCCCCCCCCCACCCACCCCCGGCCTGATCCATGCGATAAACGCAGCGCGACGAAATCTAAAAAGAAAAAAGAAAAAACGAAAAAGGAACAGAAAAATGAGGAAAACACAAAAATACAACCCCTACTACGTGACAACATGCATAAGAAAAGAAAAAAAGAAAAGAACCCAAAAGAAAGGGGGGGGGGAAGGAACTAAGAAAAAAGAACGAAAACAAGAAAAAAGAAAACCGAGAACAGGGGAGAGAGCAAGGGAGAAGAAGAAAAAAAGAGAAAAAAACGGGGACGAAAGATACCGCTGACAGGGCACTTCTGCGGGCAATTGCGCGAGGCTATTAAGTGCCGTGGTTCAATCCCTGCTCGGATATATTTGACTTGTATTCTTCATCATCATCATCATCATCATCATCATCATTATCATCACATATAGACATCATAACAAACCGCTTGAAAAGTGCTTAAGTAACATGCGCGCTGCCAGCAATCAAAAGTCTTTCAGTCGATTCCATCCTCACAGGTTCGTTTTTTACTTCGGATTTTCCTCTCGCCCATCAGAGTCGGCAAGCAAGGTCATCACGGAAGTGACGCTCAAAGCAAGCTCGTGGAACTTCCTCTCCATCGCCTTTGAAGCTGCGCGGTTTCCAGAGTTGCATCCTTGAGCAAGATGCTTAACTCGCATTGTTTCTCCCCACCCAGGAGTAAAACCGGGTACCTGTGAGGGCAATATTGGCAAAAACGTTGTGCGATTAACCCTTGTATGCGGCCAAGCGCCAGCATCGGGTTGGAATACTCCCCAGGGAGCGGAGTTGGTGCTGGTACCTGACTGTGTGTGTCTTAAATGTCTGTCACTATGTTTGTTGTGAGGTACCAGTGAGGATTGATGAAGATGCCCAGTGATCAGGGGGTAAAGTGTAAGCGGTTTGAGACCCTGACAAAGGGTGTAAGTCGCTATAAAAAACCACACCTTTCTTTCCTTTGACGTCAGTCTCCCGCAGATCCGTCTCACTCGCTACGAAGACGCCAGGACAAGAACGCTCGGCAATTTTCTTCCCACCACGGACTACCTCCTGTCTCTCACCGGAAGTGGCGGTCGACTGCGCATCGGACAGCGCCATGACGGAAGTGCCGGTTTCCATGGCGACGTGACCTGCGTCACGGTGGCCTTGGAGGACAGAGAGGTCAAGTACGTGGACGGACTTCAAGGCTGCCTGAGCAAGTGGCCCCGAACACCCCCAGGTAAACAAAACTGGTCTTTCATTGCTTGGTTCTTTTTGTGTGTTTAAAGTGGACGTGGCCTTCTGTGGGGCCCCGAACACCCCCAGGTGAACAAAACTGGTCTTTCATTGCTTGGTTCTTTTTGTGTGTTTAAAGTGGACATGGCGTTCTGTGGCAGTTGTCAAGACGCATCGCGAAGAGTTATTCAATTCATGTCGAATCCTTCGCAGATGGACAAGATTGTTTTCTTTTCACCCTCCTGCTTCATAAGCAGAGACTAGTTAACATAAAGTAACATTTCGAAGAGGAGGAGGAGAAAACAAGCAAAGAAACTGGAGGTGGAGGAGGGGGAGGGGAGGGGTAGGTAAGGGAGGGGAGGGGTGTGGAAGGGAGGGGATGGGAAGGGTGGGGAAGGGAGGGGAGGGGAACGGTGAGGAAGGGAGGGGAGGGGTCGGGAGGGAGGGGAGGGGAGGAGGGGAGGGGAGGGGAGGGGAGGAGAGGGGAGGCGAGGGGAGGGGAGGGGAGAAGAGGGGAGGGGAGGGGAGGGGAGGGGAGGGGAGGGGAGGGAGGGGAGGGGAGGGGAGGGGAGGGAAGGGGAGGGGAGGGGAGGGGAGGGGAGGGGAGGGGAGGGGAGGGGAGGGGAGGGGGGGGGGAGAGGGGGGGAGGAGAGGGGAGGCGAGGGGAGGGGAGGGGAGGGGAGGGGAGGGAATGGGAGGGGAGGGGTGGGGAGGGGAGGGGAAGGGAGGGGAAGGATGGGGAAGGGTGGGGAGGGGTGGGGAAGGGTGGGGAAGGGTGGGGAACGAAAGGGAGGGGTAGGAAAGGGAGGGGAGGAGAGGGGAAGCGAGGCGAGGCGAGGCGAGGCGAGGCGAGGCGAGGCAAGGCGAGGCGAGGCGAGGCGAGGCAAGGCGAGGCGAGGTAAGGCGAGGCGAGGCGAGGCGAGGCGAGGGGAGGCGAGGGGAGGCGAGGGGAGGGGAGGCGAGGGGAGGCGAGGAGAGGCGAGGAGAGGCGAGGGAGGGGAGGGGAGGGGAGGGGAGGGAGGGGAGGGGAGGGGAGGGGAGGGGAGGGGAGGGGAGGGGAGGGGAGGGGAGGGAGGGTTGGGGAGGGGAGGGGAGGGGAGGGGAGGGGAGGGGAGGGGAGGGAGGGGAGGGGAGGGGAGGGGAGGGGAGGGGAGGGGAGGGGAGGGGAGCAGAGGGGAGGGGAGGGGAGGGGAGGGGAGGGAGGAGGAAGCCTGTGGGATCCGTCAATAGTATACTTTTATCTTCTTCTCGATAAACGAAATATGAGTATTGCACACGTTTACCAGATAAAAACACACATCTTGAACATGAAGGGCAAATTTCGTCCTGAAAATTAAACTCTGTGGTTTCTATATTTAAAAAAAAATTTCCTTTGTGTAATGAAACTTCCGAAATAGGCGCACTAGTCGGAGAGCTGCGCAGTGTCTGTTGTAAATCGTCTCACAATTTTAAAATGTTTTTCTTTGTTTTATTTACGTGCCATTTCTTGGATGAATTTGCATAATATTTTATGTCGCTTCATTTAAAATGCCCAAGGACATCAGTATTGGTAAATATTTCTTTATGCAGTTCCTTTTGAGCATCAAGACCTGGATGGACGGGTGTATTTCACATGTACATCAAGTACTTTTGCCTCGTTGACGCAAAGATAGATGACAGTTATTCATTGATTCGGATCCGTCTGTTTAGTTAGTGATGCATAGTCTGTTGTAAATTCATTTATGGTCACTGTCGGCTTAGAACCCCACCACTTCCCAATATATGGATGCTCAACAACGGTGCTGAAAGCGTATTTTTGACAAGTTAGTTCATGTAATCTGTCCTTTACCCTTCCTGCGTCGGGGGTGAGCGGACGGGTGGGTGGTTGCAATAAATGGTTGAACTGAACGCTAACTTCTTCCATATCTGTCCTTTGTGAGCAAGCGTTTGTGTTGTGGCAAAATTCTTAGCGGTCCTTTCCACCCATTTAGCTTTCTCACGGCCTCGGACTGGAGGGGGGAAAAAGGTAGAGGCATGGTTTTCTACATCAACTTATCGCCCGTGTCTCGGACTCAAACCGCATAGCACTGCACCTTGGAGAACTATCTTTGACAGTCAACCGCTTCAGGTGACGTGTCTGTGCCACCGTAGTTTCCTTCTCTTCACAGAGGCCAGTAGCTCTTCATAATGTCCCACTTGTGCTTTGATTATTTTTGGGACATCTTTGTTGATGGCTTGGTCCATATACTAGATGTCCATTATTCTCCGATAAATTCTCATTTCCATGGTATGGATCCACCTTTGCAATCCTGCCGTTGAAGTCCGTGTTTCGCATGCATGACGGAAGATAAACAAGACCAGCGGATATGGTACCTTCATTCTGGATCGGAGACGAATGCGTCAGTCTTTCCTTATGTTTGGACAAGACAGCGCAGTCCAAACACGCGTCTTGTTGAAGATTGTTGTCAGCCTCAGGACGGCGTGACAACCCTTCTTTGTGTCAACACTTTCCGTCGGAGGATCCCGGAATCGAAGTGGTTAGTGCGTCAGATCGTCCTGAAAGGTGCGGGCCAGAAGACGGGTAAACACAGGAGAGATGCAAGCGCGCTTGACATGTTGATCTACGCGGTTACGAAATATCTGGCTTGAAACCTACGCAAATCAGAGGTCGTCATTTCGCCGTCTCCTGATGATACGCAGGGAAAAAAGAAAGAAGAGAAAGCTGCTTGCACTGGTTGACTCTCAATTCATCGATCTGAGTACAGATGCAAGCAGTGTTTGATTCGTAGTGCAGCAGAGAGAGCTCATAGCTGCTTACCCACGTGCTATTCCACTTCTTGCACTTGGAGAAGAACAACCTTCCAGACCTGCTTGAAGAAATCGAGGGTTCTATGCCAAAAGTGCAGAAGTACAGCTTTTACATTTTTGCCCCCTTTTTATGTTCGAAAAGTCCTTGGTGTGTTTGATATTATGTATGCATCTGCTTACAGTGTGTTTGATATTATGTATGCATCTGCTTACAGTGTGTTTGATATTATGTATACATCTGCTTACAGTGTGTTTGATATTATGTATGCATCTGATTACAGTGTGTTTGATATTATGTATGCATCTGCTTACAGTGTGTTTGATATTATGTATGCATCTGCTTACAGTGTGTTTGATATTATGTATACATCTGCATACAGTGTGTTTGATATTATGTATACATCTGCTTACAGTGTGTTTGATATTATGTAAACATCTGCTTACACTGTGTTTGATATTATGTATACATCTGCTTACACTGTGTTTGATATTATGTATGCATCTGCTTACAGTGTGCATGATATTATGTATGCATCTGCTTACAGTGTGTTTGATATTATGTATACATCTGCTTACAGTGTGTTTGATATTATGTATACATCTGCTTACAGTGTGTTTGATATTATGTATACATCTGCTTACAGTGTGTTTGATATTATGTATGCATCTGCTTACAGTGTGTTTGATATTATGTATGCATCTGCTTACAGTGTGTTTGATATTATGTATGCATCTGCTTACAGTGTGTTTGATATTATGTATACATCTGCTTACAGTATGTTTGATATTATGTATGCATCTGCTTACAGTGTGTTTGATATTATGTATGCATCTGCTTACAGTGTGTTTGATATTATGTATACATCTGCTTACAGTGTGTTTGATATTATGTATGCATCTGCTTACAGTGCGTTTGATATTATGTATACATCTGCTTACAGTGTGTTTGATATTATGTATACATCTGCTTACAGTGTGATTGATATTATGTGTGCATCTGCTTACAGTGTGTTTGATATTATGTATGCATCTGCTTACAGTGTGTTTGATATTATGTATGCATCTGCTTACAGTGTGTTTGATATTATGTATGCATCTGCTTACAGTGTGTTTGATATTATGTATACATCTGCTTACAGTGTGTTTGATATTATGTATGCATCTGCTTACAGTGTGTTTGATATTATGTATGCATCTGCTTACAGTGTGTTTGATATTATGTATACATCTGCTTACAGTGTGTTTGATATTATGTATGCATCTGCTTACAGTGTGTTTGATATTATGTATGCATCTGCTTACAGTGTGTTTGATATTATGTATGCATCTGCTTACAGTGTGTTTGATATTATGTATGCATCTGCATACAGTGTGTTTGATATTATGTATGCATCTGCTTACAGTGTGTTTGATATTATGTATGCATCTGCTTACAGTGTGTTTGATATTATGTATGCATCTGCTTACAGTGTGTTTGATATTATGTATGCATCTGCTTACAGTGTGTTTGATATTATGTATGCATCTGCTTACAGTGTGTTTGATATTATGTATACATCTGCTTACAGTGTGTTTGATATTATGTATGCATCTGTTTACAGTGTGTTTGATATTATGTATGCATCTGCATACAGTGTGTTTGATATTATGTATACATCTGCTTACAGTGTGTTTGATATTATGTATACATCTGCTTACAGTGTGTTTGATATTGTGTATGCATCTGCTTACAGTGTGTTGGTTTACCGACCACTTTGTGTCTAATTTTTTCAGGCGGATTTAAGGACTTACCGTCTGTTTGAAAATAATCTACCTGCATTTCTCACTTCCTTCACAGATGCACATCTTTCCTTTGTCATAGAATCCTTCACAATATTTGTGTTGTTTATATGTGTTTGTGCAGCTATGTCTTTGTGCAGCTATGTGTTTGTGTACATCTATGTGTTTGTGTAAATCTATGTGTTTTTGCATCTATGTGTTTATGCATCTATGTGTTTATGCATCTATGTGTTTGTGCATTTCTGTATTTTGTATCAAGTTGTTGGTACATCTCCGTGTTTGTGCATCTTTGTTTTTGTGCATCTATGTGTATGTGCACTTATATGTTTGTGCATCGCTGTGTTGTGCATCTACGTTTTTGTACATCTATGTTTTTGTGCATATATGTTTTTGTGCATATATGTTTTTGTGCATGTGTGCTTGTGAGTTTTTCTGTCCATCTATCTCGGCCTCTGTAGCCTGACTGTGGCTGTGTTTATCTGCCTCTGTGTGTGTGTGTGTGTGTGTGTGTGTGTGTGTGTGTGTGTGTGTGTGTGTGTGTGTGTGTGTGTGTGTGTGTGTGTGTGTGTGTGCGCGCGAGCCTACGTATGTGTGCGCGTACGTGTGTGTGCGTACGCGTGCGCGCGCGCGCGTGTGTGTGTTTTGTGATGGTTAATCATCAGTGGCTCTATTGTGTATTAATGAGAGAGATGCTGCTACTTGGAAGGTGGACAGAAAGTGTGGGAATGGACAGGATTATGCATAGTTCCGGTTCCACAGAATGTTTATAAGCACCGGGATCTGTGTCACATCAAGTGTGGGCAGTCAAATTAGTTCCTTGTCTCGGGAAGGGGGGGGGGGGGGGGGGGGTGTGTGTTGGGGGACATCCGCTCTCATCATCACATAGATTTTATGATAATATAACGCCCCGCGCTCCCAGTTTCTGGTGCCGGACCAAATGATCCTCTTTCCCAGACAACATTCCAAGCTAGGGAGTCACCGGAATGAGGGGGAGGGGGAGAGGCCACAGAGATGCTTACTCAGAAAGTTATCAGAGCAGGAAGTACAAACTAAATATAAGACAGTGAAGCCATTAGAATCATCACTTCGGCTTTGACATCCAAGCAACAGGCAGGTTTCCGAAGTCCCTGCTGAGACGAGTGCTGCGGACCCGTCGCAGAGGTGCCTGCCTGAAGATGCTGTGAACGCCTCCAAAGAAGGCCGACTCCCTCCATCTCTTCGTGTTTAGTTAGGAAAAGAACTGACTATTGTTTCATCGTTGGAATTTGGTGATCATTGACATTTTTTCAACATTGAGCAATTGACTGAGAACTGAGAACAATCATTTCAATTTTCCTTTTTATACGGCTGGCCTTGTAATTCTAAATATTCACAATTGAAATCAAATAATAACCTTCTTCTTATGCATGCCTTGCATGATTGAAATACTTTATTCATTAAGGTTATTATTAGCTAAATCTCGCTTGTTTTCTCCTTGGTTGTGAGAGAAGAGTGAATGAAGCATGTCAGATATTTTGTGTCTACAAGTCAAGCCTCAAGTGTTAAGTAATTACACACCTCATCGTCATCATACCCCTAGACTCTGCGAGGTTGGGCTTGTAACAGTTTGTGTATGTGTTGTAAATGTGTTTGTGTATATGTTTGTTTGTGTGTATATGTGTGTGTGTGTTTAGGTGCTTGTGTGTGTGTGCGCGCGCGCGCGCGCGTGTGTGTGTAAGTGCTTGCATGTTTGTGTGTGCTTGCGTGTTTGCGTGTATGTGTACGTGCGCGCGTGCGTGTGTGTGTGTGTGTGTGCGTGTGTGTGTGTGTGTGTGTGTGCGTGTGTGTGTGTTTTTGCGTGTGTGTGCGCTCGCGCTCGCTTGCATGCGTGTCTGAATGTACATGTGTGTATGTTTTTGTGTTGTGTGTGCTTATGTCTGTGTTTGTGATTTGTGTGTGTTCAAGTGTGTGAGTGTGCCTGCCTCTGTGTGTGTGTGTGTTTGTGTGCGAGCGCGCGTGTGCGCACGCGCATGCGCACGCGTGAGTGTGTCAGTCTGGAATCATTCACAATCGATAATTACTTTCTCCCAAGTTGAATTTCACTGTAAACTATTTTGCAGCACATTCTCGACGAACAATAAAAATGTCGGTGAACGAACTCTTGGTAATCCTCTGTCTGCTGTCCCATCAGCATCGCTCGGCTCTCACCCCTTTCACATGGCAAACCCAAAAACATCAAAACATGCAGTCAATCACATCAATCTCATTGCATTCTCCACCAGTGATCTACACAGGATCCGCTGGTCAGCCCCTTCACCTCTGGCCCCTGGGCAACCTGACCTGTGCCTTCGACGCGGCTGCTGACATGGACGCCATTTTCCCCCACATGGACGACTGCCGGGCCGTGGGAGTCCCGCACCCCCAGCTGGACTTCGCGTCCCTCACACTGCACGGAGACCTCGGCCCCCCGCTGCAGCTTGTGGTCAACGCCACCCCGTCCATTGACGGCAACTTCAGCCTGGCCCTCAACGTCCGCCCTGACCGCCTGGGGGGAGTGCTCTTGGACTACAACGGAGTGACCTGCAAGGGCTGCATCGGCAGACTGACGCTGTGGCTGGAGGAGTCTGGACACCTGGCGGTTTCTGTGGATGTTGCTGGGCGACGTAAGTGGAGAATAAACCTTTCGGGGGTTCGGTAAACAAAAAGGTGTAGTTGGGAAGTGTGGAAAAAAAGAACTGACTGTGCGACCAAAGGTCAATATTCAGAAGAAAAAGGTGCAAGTGGGTAGTCGACCTCGGGTACACCTGATGAAGATTGGACGAGCCGAAACGTATTTTCACCGTCGAGGGAGGCCTATATATCCACACCTACTTAAAATGTGAATTTTATAGTTGGGAAACGTATATGTCTCACTCAGAATGTGGAATCGATTAAACTGAATAACCATTATCAATTTTATGCTAGTTTTCCATGATGGTTATACGATGAAAACTATTCGGAAGTGACCATCAAATTCAAGTGTGCATGCAGAAGTTATGCAGATTTGATAGAGTGTTTCAAACATGCAAACTCCAACGAATGTTTCTCTTATCTCTATCAACATTTTCAGACATTGCTGTACGATCTCTTGCGTTGTTTTGCAACCCTAAATGAGCTTGCTTGCTATTGGTGGGGGTGTACTAGAATGCGATAAATGCTGTGCCGGGGGAAACATTCCATCAGCTTGAGGTAGACATTCATGATAAGACGAAAATATGGGAGGAAACTTGCTGATTTACCGCAGAATGCCGCTTGATTTTTCAACAACAACAAAATTCGCGCGATCCGGCAGTATGGGAATAGACAACCGGCAGTATGGGAATAGACAACCGGGTGGAGATATACATAAGCTGCAGGTTACTGTGGATGCTGCTTCTCTTGGCATATAGAGGAAACATACACATACTTGCCTGACAGGCTGGGTGTCTTGGCATATAGAGGAAACATACACATACTTGCCTGACAGGCTGGGTGTCTTGGCATATAGAGGAAACATACACATACTTGCCTGACAGGCTGGGTGTCTTGGCATATAGAGGAAACATACACATACTTGCCTGACAGGCTGGGTGTCTTGGCATATAGAGGAAACATACACATACTTGCCTGACAGGCTGGGTGTCTTGGCATATAGAGGAAACATACACATACTTGCCTGACAGGCTGGGTGTCTTGGCATATAGAGGAAACATACACATACTTGCCTGACAGGCTGGGTGTCTTGGCATATAGAGGAAACATACACATACTTGCCTGACAGGCTGGGTGTCTTGGCATATAGAGGAAACATACACATACTTGCCTGACAGGCTGGGTGTCTTGGCATATAGAGGAAACATACACATACTTGCCTGACAGGCTGGGTGTCTTGGCATATAGAGGAAACATACACATACTTGCCTGACAGGCTGGGTGTCTTGGCATATAGAGGAAACATACACATACTTGCCTGACAGGCTGGGTGTCTTGGCATATAGAGGAAACATACACATACTTGCCTGACAGGCTGGGTGTCTTGGCATATAGAGGAAACATACACATACTTGCCTGACAGGCTGGGTGTCTTGGCATATAGAGGAAACATACACATACTTGCCTGACAGGCTGGGTGTCTTGGCATATAGAGGAAACATACACATACTTGCCTGACAGGCTGGGTGTCTTGGCATATAGAGGAAACATACACATACTTGCCTGACAGGCTGGGTGTCTTGGCATATAGAGGAAACATACACATACTTGCCTGACAGGCTGGGTGTCTTGGCATATAGAGGAAACATACACATACTTGCCTGACAGGCTGGGTGTCTTGGCATATAGAGGAAACATACACATACTTGCCTGACAGGCTGGGTGTCTTGGCATATAGAGGAAACATACACATACTTGCCTGACAGGCTGGGTGTCTTGGCATATAGAGGAAACATACACATACTTGCCTGACAGGCTGGGTGTCTTGGCATATAGAGGAAACATACACATACTTGCCTGACAGGCTGGGTGTCTTGGCATATAGAGGAAACATACACATACTTGCCTGACAGGCTGGGTGTCTTGGCATATAGAGGAAACATACACATACTTGCCTGACAGGCTGGGTGTCTTGGCATATAGAGGAAACATACACATACTTGCCTGACAGGCTGGGTGTCTTGGCATATAGAGGAAACATACACATACTTGCCTGACAGGCTGGGTGTCTTGGCATATAGAGGAAACATACACATACTTGCCTGACAGGCTGGGTGTCTTGGCATATAGAGGAAACATACACATACTTGCCTGACAGGCTGGGTGTCTTGGCATATAGAGGAAACATACACATACTTGCCTGACAGGCTGGGTGTCTTGGCATATAGAGGAAACATACACATACTTGCCTGACAGGCTGGGTGTCTTGGCATATAGAGGAAACATACACATACTTGCCTGACAGGCTGGGTGTCTTGGCATATAGAGGAAACATACACATACTTGCCTGACAGGCTGGGTGTCTTTGCATATAGAGGAGAAACATACACATACTTGCCTGACAGGCTGGGTGTCTTGGCATATAGAGGAAACATACACATACTTGCCTGACAGGCTGGGTGTCTTGGCATATAGAGGAAACATACACATACTTGCCTGACAGGCTGGGTGTCTTGGCATATAGAGGAAACATACACATACTTGCCTGACAGGCTGGGTGTCTTGGCATATAGAGGAAACATACACATACTTGCCTGACAGGCTGGGTGTCTTGGCATATAGAGGAAACATACACATACTTGCCTGACAGGCTGGGTGTCTTGGCATATAGAGGAAACATACACATACTTGCCTGACAGGCTGGGTGTCTTGGCATATAGAGGAAACATACACATACTTGCCTGACAGGCTGGGTGTCTTGGCATATAGAGGAAACATACACATACTTGCCTGACAGGCTGGGTGTCTTGGCATATAGAGGAAACATACACATACTTGCCTGACAGGCTGGGTGTCTTGGCATATAGAGGAAACATACACATACTTGCCTGACAGGCTGGGTGTCTTGGCATATAGAGGAAACATACACATACTTGCCTGACAGGCTGGGTGTCTTGGCATATAGAGGAAACATACACATACTTGCCTGACAGGCTGGGTGTCTTGGCATATAGAGGAAACATACACATACTTGCCTGACAGGCTGGGTGTCTTGGCATATAGAGGAAACATACACATACTTGCCTGACAGGCTGGGTGTCTTGGCATATAGAGGAAACATACACATACTTGCCTGACAGGCTGGGTGTCTTGGCATATAGAGGAAACATACACATACTTGCCTGACAGGCTGGGTGTCTTGGCATATAGAGGAAACATACACATACTTGCCTGACAGGCTGGGTGTCTTGGCATATAGAGGAAACATACACATACTTGCCTGACAGGCTGGGTGTCTTGGCATATAGAGGAAACATACACATACTTGCCTGACAGGCTGGGTGTCTTGGCATATAGAGGAAACATACACATACTTGCCTGACAGGCTGGGTGTCTTGGCATATAGAGGAAACATACACATACTTGCCTGACAGGCTGGGTGTCTTGGCATATAGAGGAAACATACACATACTTGCCTGACAGGCTGGGTGTCTTGGCATATAGAGGAAACATACACATACTTGCCTGACACATATACTGGGTGTCTTTTGAAATTCCGACTACAAACTACCTCTCGGCAGCGTACACGTTCTGCGTGGGCCTGGCTGTGCAAGCATTGCTGATGCAGGCCATGAACATTCTGTGAACCCGAGTCACGTGACTCTGACGCAGTTCGCAATGAATGCGTAATAGACTTGACCCTTCGCATTACAGCATTGTACCAAAAATAGCTCGTTCTGGATACCATTTTCCCACTTTTTACAGAAATCACTCATATGTCAAAACTTGTTTCCATTTTAACACAAACGTGTTATTTTATCGAATAAATGCTTGGTTATTGCTCCAACAAGCGTAATTTATGAGTTTTGTGCGAAATAATCTTAGGCGTACGTTAACGGCGTATGTCAGGGAGCAGAGTGCTATCCCACAAGCCTCTCGTGTGACCACCTTATGAATATTCAGGACGGATTAGTCCCATTACGATTGAAAATGAACCTTGTGCTAGAGAGGACTCGTTCGCCCGGCAGACGTCAAGTTTCACGTGGAACCTAGGACTGGGCCATGAAAGCCCGAAGACCACAGCAGTCCCGCTGGTGAGGGGGGTGGCGGTGCAGTCCTGCTGGTGAGGGGGGTGGCGGTGCAGTCCTGCTGGTGAGGGGGGGGTGGCGCCGGTGGCAGTCCTGCTGGTGAGAGGGGGGGTGGC
>JAWQFJ010015134.1:42500-46047 GCA_034096865.1 Theodoxus fluviatilis | reverse complement strand
TACATACATACATACATACATACATACATACATACATACATACATACATACATACATACATACATACATACATACATACATACATACATACATACATACATACATACATACACACAACTGCTTTATGGAAAGATGCACTCCATGTGCTTGCTGAGTGCGAAGATATTTCAACTTGTGTAGATAATGTTGTACACACATATGCAATTTGTGTACCATCTGAACGTGGGGGCATTTCAACTTCTGTAGGTAATGTTGTACAGACAGAGGTACTCTTTATGCCATCTGAACGTGAAGACATTTCAATTTTTGTATGTAATGTTGTACAGACAGAGGCACTCTCTGTGCCATCTCAACGTGAAGACATTTCAATTTTTGTAGGTAATGTTGTACAGACAGATGCACTCTCGGTGCCATCTGAACGTGAATACATTTCAATTTTTGTAGGTAATGTTGTACAGACAGATGCACTCTCTGTGCCATCTCAACGTGAAGACATTTCAATTTTTGTAGGTAATGTTGTACAGACAGAGGCACTCTCTGTGCCATCTCAACGTGAAGACATTTCAATTTTTGTAGGTAATGTTGTACAGACAGAGGCACTTTCTGTGCCATCTCAACGTGAAGACATTTCAATTTTTGTAGGTAATGTTGTACAGACAGATGCACTCTCTGTGCCATCTCAACGTGGAGGCATTTCACCTCATACAGGGACTGTGTTACGGAAAGATGCGATGCACGTGCCATCTAAACTCGAAGATATTTCAATCTTTATAGGTACTCTTTTAAAAACAGATTCGCTCTACGTGGTCCTTCAGAACTTAAAGACTTTCTCACTTATGTGGATACTGCTTTACAGACGGATGCGCTCATTGTGCCTACTGAACTCAAAGACATTTACATTTATCTGGGAACTGCTTTACACACAGCTCCACTATAAGTGCCACCTGGAAGCGATTGTATTTAACATTTCATTGGTACGTGGCTGTGAAAGCAGGTGCGCCCCGTGAGTCATCTCAATGTAAATGTATTTTAATTCTTATTACGTTTGCAGCCCGAAGAAGATTTCACGTTAACCCAATCCGAAAAACACTCTACTTCAAGCTAGCACTAACGTACTGTGACTGCTTTCTCGAAGACAGTATACTGATCAATACCCCTTACAGTACTGGTCAATACCCCTTACAGTACTGGTCAATACCCCTTACAGTACTGGTCAATACACCTTACAGTACTGGTCAATACCCCTTACAGTACTGGTCAATACCCCTTACAGTACTGGTCAATACCCCTTACAGTACTGGTCAATACCCCTAACAGTACTGGTCAATACCCCTTACAGTACTGGTCAATACCCCTTACAGTACTGGTCAATACCTCTTACAGAACTGGTCAATACCCCTTACAGTACTGGTCAATACCCCTTACAGTACTGGTCAATACACCTTACAGTACTGGTCAATACCCCTTACAGTACTGGTCAATACCCCTTACAGTACTGGTCAATACCCCTTACAGTACTGGTCAATACCCCTAACAGTACTGGTCAATACCCCTTACAGTACTGGTCAATACCCCTTACAGTACTGGTCAATACCTCTTACAGAACTGGTCAATACCCCTTACAGTACTGGTCAATACCCCTTACAGTACTGGTCAATACCCCTTACAGTACTGGTCAATACCCCTTACAGTACTGGTCAATACCCCTTACAGTACTGGTGAATACCCCTTACAGTACTGGTCAATACCCCTTACAGTACTGGTCAATACCCCTAACAGTACTGGTCAATACCCCTTACAGTGATCCAAAGCACCAACAAATGCTGCCCTAAGAACTAATGCGAACATATTTTATTCACCAAAGAACGATTTTTTAAAAAAATCGCAGTTATAAACTACTGCTCGATACATGTTACTGCAATCGTGTTGGTGACATACGCACCGAATCTTTCTCCCTGTGTTTCATTAAAAAAGGAAAATACCCTAATACATTTAGTAAGTTCTATGAGTAAACCAGTGTTGCGTTAATTAATGGAGATTGCGGAAAACTATTTTGAACCGTACTAGCTTGAACAAGGTGGCGTAGTACACTTGGATTTTGATATGTAATCGGTGGGCACCATCGATGGGATGCACAGAAACCACGGAGTTCGACTGGCCAAAATAAATTATGACCTTTCGAGCTATGCCTCTGAATTCGTGTACTGAAATCTGTATGAAAATTGGAACGATGAGCAATACAAAATAATTATGACTTTTAAACATTTCTTTTGAGGAAATTGCAGTGGTTATTCTGTGCCAGTATTTATACCTACACATTTTAAAATGGGTATCCAGACTAGCCCTTAAATAATTATTCATCAGGACGGAAAATACACAAGCTGTAAATTGGAAGAAAATGTCAGCATCACACTCCAATGAGCAAGAGTTCGTTTTCTAAAACCGTGTAATGATAACGTCTTCTTGCCATTAACCTATATTTCATTGATATTACCTTCGATGTGTTAATGGCATTTTAAATAAATAGTGTATGATTAGTATAGGAAATCGCTTGGTTGTACATCAGACGTGAATTCATGCATGGGTCTAACTTTTCGTAGACACAGGGAAGTAAACGAACGTAAAATTCGTTGACTTCGCACACAGCCAGCAGTGTTTTACATTATATCAGACGAGTAACATTCATACACTCTTTGTAAAACAATAAACATCCTGACTTTCTTTTATTGAATTAAAAAAAGTAATACCATTGATGCTACTTGCATATATGGATGCGATCGGAACAAAATGGTGATATACGTGTTATTCCACTTGCTCTTTGCTGTCACCGGAAAATGAACAGTAAGGTCACTTTGTTTGGTGTGATCGTGGGACAGCGAACTCGGATTTTTACTATTTCTCGGCAACGTGTTGGCTCATTGCGTGTAGCTCGTCTGACAAAAGACTTCAACAAGCGTTATCGCTTCGGCAACGAGCACGTTAATCCCATTTGGATTAAATGCAATTGATTAATCTGCCACCCGTCTTCTCTCCGCCCAATTTATGATAATTTGTCACGAGAGAAACCATAATTCACCGCAAAGCATGTGGGCTGCTCCGCTGATTATGATATTCATTCGGACGCAAACCCATCAATTACCTGGGTTTACTTTGTCCGAGCAGCCCAAACCACAGCCTATGGATGGGAAATCGTGGCGGCAAAAAGCTTCCGGGCTAGGCAGGCAGGCATGCGATTGGCTGGCGGTATCATTGGCCTGCCTCTTGGCTAGTTGGCTGGAGGTTTTGGGCGATGCGGTTGAACGCTGCTGGTGATGGTGGTTTAAAATATCGCCAGGAGAACCCGACACCCACTCCGAAGCAGGCCCAGGACTGCGTGTTGTTTTCAATTATCGCTACCATCCACGGAACGCAAGCGCTGGGTAGGAGGAAGGGGGGAGAGGCAGAAGTCTCAACGACGCTCAAGTTTACGATGGAAACAGAAAAATCTCCAGCATCTGAAGCCTTCGCGTCTGGAAGCTGAGCGACGGCAGGCAAGGAGAAGGCGAAT
>JAWQFJ010015134.1:32500-37500 GCA_034096865.1 Theodoxus fluviatilis | reverse complement strand
GTCCGTGGGTTTGGTTTCAGGAGGCCTGTGGGGGTTAAGCGCACATGTCAGAGAGATCGGCTACCATTGGTTGCTTCCAAGTCATGTGACCACAACCACGAGTTCGGGCGGGCAGGGAGGGAGCGAGAGCGAGCGCTTGGATGGCGCGGCGTGATGTATTAGCTCATAAGTGTTAGGGCGAGTGATATATATCGCGTGATTATCTCCCAGCTCTTGCCCTGGAGATTATAGGCCACAGGATGAGAATGTTATAACACCTCCGTGGAACATGGGCTGCGTCGGGGACGATCGCTCGCTCCAGGTAAATCGTACGCTCGCAATTACCCGCCTCTGTTGTGTTTATGCTTGAGTTGTCGGGCGTAAACTGCGCCCGGAGTCGGTGGCTTTCACTTCCGAAAGGTGTATTGTGAGGGCTTTTGAAAACGGTAGGGGACACTAGTGAGGGCAACTTGCAGGCTGGAGATCGGGGCCTGTGTAGCGTGTACGTGTGTACATGTGGCCTCACAGCGGCGTGACTGAGCCAGGCGTGGAAAGGGAGTGCTCCACTTTTCCAGCCATTACGCTGTATCGCATTACTTTAACGAGGCTGTTCGGAGTCGATTTCTGTCACTTGCTTGGATATGCACCTTTATGCTTTCTCGTAAATCAACCAGCTCGCTACTCGCCAATAGCCCGCGTACCTTGTGAGTGATTTGTGCCTGTGTTGAATGGGGCTCTCTACACTGCAACTGACAGCTTGTTAATCCCAGGCGTTTCAATCAGTTTTGAAAGTTAAATGCTACACCCGTAACCGTTTATTTTTCTGTGCGTCCATCGCAGAGAAATGTAACTTTCTCTCTTTTTTTCATAGAAAGTTATTTTTCTTTAACGTCGATTGTTCACAGCTGTAGCTCTCATTACTTAACAAGGTTATTAAGTGTGATGGAATGCTAAGTGGAAAATTGATTTTAATTTCCAAAGACGCAAAGAACAGAATTTCCCAATGCAATCATCCGCTTATGAACAATTAACATCGGTGGTATGTTCATCTCTATGTTAATGAAATGCTAATTTCCAGAGGAAACAAAAGTAATTGTCCATGAAGGTACGTATGCTTGGGGTCAGCTATCAAGCACACGATTTCAAGTGTTTCTATGTTACTTCCACGAAAGCCTGTATCATCACACGCAGTTGTCTGTCATTTACTTATGAAGCAGAGTACAAAAAAAAACCTTTTTTTTCACTGATAACTCTTGGTTTATCTCATCATTATTCATGTGAAAAATGTGCCTTTGCAGCGAAAATAATTGCTATGACACAGATACATTTCACAGTATTTGTCAATGCGAGAGAAGCCTAAAATATATATACACAAAGGGTGAGAGATTAAATATATATGGGTATGTTTGTAATGCTTGTAAAACCATTAAAACGGAGATGAAATTTGCACAAATCCATGTCACACGTCTGCAAAACAAATTATCAGAAATGAAGATACGAGTGCCTCCTAACGTTTACTTTGTTTAAAAGTATATGAACAATGCATTTAAACATAGAAAAACAGGAATACTCATGTTGTTGTGAAGTCAAAGTTAATACTCAGTGGGAACAACAACGAGCATTTGTGCATGCACATGTATAGGAGTGCATTTATTCATCACATGCACGCGTGCATCTGGTACTGGCACCGATGCTATGGAAGCGTCCAGTCCATGCCGTCAAAGCAAGCACTGCTTTTCTGGGATTCCAAACTAATGTACACAAAGATGTTTGTCAAGTGCACATGAAACTTACATAACAGACAAAAAGTGAAACGGTAGGCGGCGATACACGAAAAGACTGCGTGCTTATGCATGTTATTCCATTTGCACCCGTGTGTGTGTGTGCGTGCGCGCGTGTGTGTATTTGTATGCGCGCGCGCGCGTGTGTGTGTGTTTGTATGTTTTCACGCATGAGTTTTCTCTCAGACAATTGATGTTTATGAATATATACTATTTAGTCAATCGTGCCAGCAGTTCGTGTAAGCATGCACAACTTTCAGACGTTTTCTGACGGTGCCCAGAACACTTTCATGAGACAACACAATACAACAGTATGATGAATTCATATATTCACATTCACCAATATGAAAAGTCAGTACATTTGACCAGGGCCTAATGCAATGATTCCAGAATAATAGCCTCATAGTCAAATATATCTGACTTTCTGACATTTCGTATTCTGCCGTCCTAAGTGCATATATCTAGCTAGACACCAAAGGGCCAGTAACAAACGTTTATACTTATCAGGCAGCGACTGATATCGACGACCTGACAAAGACAGGCTCATTTGTACAAAACATATATATTAACTACTCAGATGCAAAACATATACAGGCACCAAATGTGCTCTATTAAAGACATTTTGCAAACGAGAGAGAGAGAGAGAGAGAGAGAGAGAGAGAGAGAGAGAGAGAGAGATTTTATCACTGCTGTTAATTTTAATTTACTTTATTACTCCACAGAGAAGTCAACGTGGTGTTTCTGTGTATGCAAGTTGACGTTCAAGGCTTACACTAATATCTACGTCTGTAACTGCCAAACTTGAGTTTGCTTACAGTGTTCACACAGCTGTTGGCTGCATTGAGTCTACAGACTTGAGTCGTTTTCCTAGAGTATTTTGTATGCAGACATTCTTTCTCTCATAACTGTAGGACACCTGTCAAAGAAGTCTGGCTTTTGAGTAACACCGGCACAGACTTCCGTGTCACATGTATACATTAAACGATACAAGTTTTCATTGTGCAACAAAAAGACGCAGTTTGTACATTTTACTGCACACTGCTTACGTACTTTGTGGTTATTGTGCGCGTGTCAAATGTCGCTGAGACGAAAAGAATGGTCATCTTATCGTGGTGCTTAAGTGCCTTTCCCGCTAATATATATGCAGAAAAAAATTAGTAGCCTACCCTCACATGCCCCTGTCTTTTCATCTGTATGCTTGTTTGTGCTTTTGTGCTAACGACAACACAATCTAAACTTTTCACCCAGTATATAAGTAGCTGTGCTACTTACTGTTGTTTTCTGTCAGAGTTTTGTTCACAGGCGTGTGGATTTGATACGAGAGCCAGTATTTGTATTTGTCGCTCATGCCAGAGGTAATTCACTATGTCGACGCAAGTGACTGGCTCGTTTCATTACCGAACATCGCACAGGACACGTGTTGTGCAAGGCGCAAAAAGTGTGCCCGTGTCCATGCGTGTGTCGCTACGAGAGCCTTCAACGCAGCGTGGCCGACACGCCAGTTTCTCCCGTCAACAGGAGCGGTTTCTTATTAGAGTCGCCCATGCATAGAGAGAGGAGTGTTTGTGGAACTGTAGGTGGTTTAGCGGTGGCAGACAATTTAATCTTCGCACACCCCGCGTCGAGAAAAAAAAGTCTGTGCATTCGTTATCCGCCTCAAGTGGGAGAGAAGTGGCGTTTTGATAAAGCGTTTTTAAGATGATGATGTCGACGATTGTGGATTCTAGAGGTTGTAGTGTCGTAGTGTGTGTGTGTGTGTGTGTGTGTGTGTGTTTGTGTGTGTATGTGTTTGTGTGTGTGTGTGTGTGTTTGTGTGTGTGTGTTTGTGTGTGTGTGTTTGTGTGTTTGTGTGTGTGTGTGTTTGTGTGTGTGTGTGTGTGTGTGTGTGTTTGTGTGTGTGTGTGTTTGTGTGTGTGTGTGTTTGTGTGTGTGTGTGTGTGTGTGTGTGTAAATATGTGTTTGCTTGAGGGTTTTCCCATACAGGTATGTGCATGTCCACTCTCTCTTATGAACATACCGACAGACAGGCACAAACAAAAACACATGTACATATCCATGCATGACGTTTGACAAACAAACCTACTGGGACTCACGCCAGCTCGGCTGCAAACACACACCACACACACGCACGCACGCACACACACACACACACACACTCTTGCGCGCGTATATAGTGGGTGTGTATGTGTACATGTGTGTACATATATGTGCATACATACGCACACACACACACACACACACACACACACACACGTGCGCGCGTATATCGTGGGTGTGTATTGTACCTGTGTGTACATATATGTACATACATACGCACACACGCACACACACACACACACACACACACACACACACACACACACACACACACACGCACACACACATGGAAGTTGACATTACGGAGATGGAAGCTACCAAAGCAGTAAAACTTTTGGCAGACTTCAACAATTCCAAAATTATATCGATGCAGAACTTTAAAAAGTGCGATATAATTGGGCTTTTAAAATGTATTTGATATGTGTACAAAGAACAGCATGTGAACCTTAAGCGTCTGGGAAGGGCAAGAAATGCTCAGGGGGGAGGGGGAAGGGGGTGTCTTCTTTGTCTTGGGCACGTGCTGTATGTTATAACGCGAAGGGACGATAAACTAATTAGTTACAGCACTGAGTGTATCGAACAGTTCGAATTGATTCGATTATAACGAAGCACGTAGATTGTCAATTACCTTGTGCTATCTAAGTATGGAATGAACATGTGTTTGAGATCGGAATAAGTAAACGAATTTTTTTTTCATGTTGTGTACTTTTAATGAACACGAATTATCAGCGTCGAATCCTTATGCAATACCACATACTTTCTTTTTAAACGATATCAATAACTCCTGCATAAAATTATCTTGTTTGTTGGTGAACATAATTGCATTACATCTGTTGATCATTTTAAAATGTTGCCTGGTGTACAGTTTTAGTAACTGGCTTGATATTACTTTTTCATTCGAATAAAAGTGGTGTAACTTAAAAGCAGATAAAAACACAATGCGTGGTAAGGAAGATTGATATGTGACAGGATAGAGAGATATATGCAAAGGAATTGTATAAAGACGGGGAGATGCCTAAGTCGCCATGAGTGGAAACAGGGGAAAAAACACATTTGTCAGTCTTTACGCAGAGTGTAGACAATGGGGGTATTTAAGGCGTTTTGACAAATACCTCACTTCCCGTAGCTTTTGGTGAGACAGAA
>JAWQFJ010015134.1:20000-27500 GCA_034096865.1 Theodoxus fluviatilis | reverse complement strand
TGTCTATATGTCTGTCTGTCTGTCTGTCTGTCTGTCTGTCTGTCTGTCTGTCTGTCTGTCTGTCTATCTGTTGTCTGTCTGTCTGTCTGTCTATCTGTTGTCTGTCTGTCTGTCTGTCTATCTGTTGTCTGTCTGTCTGTCTGTCTGTCTATCTGTTGTCTGTCTGTCTGTCTATCTGTTGTCTGTCTGTCTGTCTGTCTATCTGTTGTCTGTCTGTCTGTCTGTGTATCTGTTGTCTGTCTGTCTGTCTGTCTATCTGTTGTCTGTCTGTCTATCTGTTGTCTGTCTGTCTGTCTGTCTGCTTGCCTGCCTGTATGTCTGTCTGTCTGCCTGCCTGCCTGTCTGTCTTCATGTCTATCTGTCTGTATCTCTGTATCTCTCTCTGTTCTCTTTATCTCCTTCTCCTTCTCCCTCTCACCGCCCCCCCCCCCCTCTCTCTCTCTCTCTCGTCCCCCCCCCCCCTCTCTCTCTCTCTCTCTCTCTCTCTCTCTCTCTCTCTCTTCGTGTGTGCGTGCGTGTGTGTGCGCGATGCGTCTCAATGATTGCTCCACTTCTAGTGCCTACCTGAGTTGCGTATCCAAGTAGAGTGTGAAATATCGAATAGTTTCCACTGAACACAGTCTCTTTGTGCGCTGTTTTAACTAAAATTTTACGACTGCCTTACACTCTTCTTTTCCGTTTAGACATCAACCCATAATACCCGACTGCCTACTTTGCACATTGATTTACCATTAACATCTCCTGCAGCGCCCGCATTAATATCGGTGACAACTGTTCTTTTCTCTGGCAGATCCTGCTTTACCTCATTTTATGCACACCGTGAAAAGACCACCTTCCTAGGGATCTGCTGATGTACAACGTGTCTGGACATCTACTCTTTGACAGTATGGTCGATATACGCCCCACTGTTATCCAAGTCTATTATTCAGATAAGAAATGCTATGCGAAAAGGGCCTAACTGTGAATCAAATTGTATTTTTCAATCATTTTACCCCCATTAACTCGCTGTCGTCCGATTGATTTCCATTTTTGGGGGGTCTCGTACTATTGTGTGTTACAGGGCCTAGATTAATGTCTGTCAATGTGTGGTTGCCTCATTGCCTGGTTGCTTGACTGCTATGTGTGTGTGTGTGTGTGTGTGTGTGTGTGTGTGTGTGTGTGTGAGTGTGTGTGCGTGCATGTGTGTGTAGGTGTGGCGTGTATGTGTGTTTGTGTATGTGTGTGTTGGTGTGTGCGTCTGTGTATCTCCGTATGTGCATATGTGTCTCTCTATGTCTCTCTATGTCACTCTCTATGTCTCTCTCTCTCTCTCTCTCTCTCTCTGTCTCATCTGAAAACGCCTATTTATGTCCAGCCTGCTAAGAAGCAGACAGAAATGAAATACATTTGGTGTTGGATTGTCCTGCCTATGAAGACGTGAGACGGGTGTACATATATCTCATTCATGACTGAGACGAATGCATGTGACCTTAAAACACTTTTATCGCTGGAAGAGCCGAAACCGGTAACAATGGTAGTGATGTATCTGTATTATGCATTCAAGAGAAGACAAGTGGCAGTGTGTATTGCTATGGCTGATGAGTTGTATTATTTGTAATTGGGTTGTGATAAGCCGGTGGCCTCACAAGAAATAAACCATTCGTGTTCTCTCTCTCTCTCTCTCTCTCTCTCTCTCTCTCTCTCTCTCTCTCTCTCTCTCTCTCTCTCTCTCTCTCTCTTTCCCCCCCCCCCCCCTTCCTAGTTTCAACAGGTTTTTTGCCTTGTTTCTTTATTTGTTTGTACGTTCGTTCACTCATACGTATATTGAAAGTTGGTTCACTTCTTGATGAATTGATCGATGGATCATTTGATAGATGAGTGTCTCATTTATTCCTCCATCCACACACTTATTCATGCATTAATCTATTCATCTTTTATACTTTCTGCATTATTTGAAGCGTTCCTTTGACTTTCCATCCATTCATATATTCATCTATTTATCGATCTGTCTGTCTGTCGGTATATATGTCTGTGCGACTGTCGCTCTGTCTATCAACCTGTCTGTCTGTCTCCCAACCTACTAATGCATCCTTTAAAATTAATCATGAGGTAGGCCTATTTGGTTTTCATAAAAGTGAAATATTTCTTGCTTAGGACACACTGTAAATCTGTGCCTTTTGGCCGCTAACCTGAATGTGAACACGTGGGGGCACTGTACTTCTTTCTTCCTTGGCCATCGATACTTTCTACCTTTTGTATGTGCGGGAGTAATCTCTGTGCGGATTTCTGTACTCATGGCGAGATTGTCTTTGACAACTGGCGTGACATCTGGCGAAATCGCGATAGGGCTCTTTTTGTGTCGCCCCGCTGTGCGGACACGCTCGTTGCTGTGCACCAGAGCGTGGCCAGTCATCCTGATCTGGCATCCATTTTCTGAACTCTAAGTCAAGTCACAGTGTTGTACAGTGCTGGATCCGTACCATCTGCTGGTCACATCCACGGTTCAATGACTCAATGGAGGTGCTGTGATTGACATCGAGTCGCCTGCTGTTACGTAACTAGTTAGCCCCCCCGTGAACTCAGCAGTTTTACTGTTTGCGTCGATGCTTTTGGAAGAAGTGTTTCTCTTCTTCTTGTTTTCAGCATGCGTATTAGTGGTTTCGATAGGGCGACATTGCATGGAAAGGACGAGATATGTCCTTAATTCCTTCCACCTTGGGTGGTTCCTGCTGCTTGTAAAATTGTACGTGGTGCCTGTTGTACATGTTCCAGTCCATTCATCTGACTATCTCTACTTAAGTCCCCCCCCCCCGCGTTTTTGCCCATCCATTATGCATGCTTGAATGCATCCATGCATTTATCCATCCACCCATCCATCCACCCATCCACCCACACATCCATCCAACCATCCATCCATCCATCCATCCATCCATCCATTCTTCTGTCTGTGTTTCTGTAATATTTGCTGGCTGCTGTGTTAACGCGTGCACGCGCGCTTGTAGATCCTCCTCCTCCTCCTCCTCCTCCTCCTCCTCCTCCTCCTCCTGTTCTTCCTCTGATCCCTGCTTCAGCTTCTGTTGTTGCTGCTTCTGCCCCTGCGCTCCCCCCCCCCCCCCCCCCCCCCCCCCCGTCGTCGTCATCGTCGAGGTTGAATTTATCAACAGCATCGTCCTCGTCATCATCATCATCATCATCATCATCATCATCATCATCATCATCATCATCATCATCATCATCACCACCACCACCACCACCATCGTCGTCGTCGTCTGATTCCTGGTCCAAATTCTCCCCCTGCTCATCCTATCTCTTCTCCTCCCATTTGTCTCCGTCGTCGTCTTCGACCTCGTCAACATCATCATCGACACCATCATCATCATCGTCGTCGCCGTCGTTGCAATGACGTACCGCCCTCCTCAACAGTAACATCGAAGCACGGAAGATGCACGCATGCCAAGACTTACTCATGCAAGCATATGGGGGTGCACTCACTCACTCACTTACCTACTCACTCATTCACTCACCTACTCATTTACCCACTTACTCATTTACGCAAAAACGCACTCAGACCTTTCAATGTCTAGCTAATAATTGAACAAATTACTGAAATTATTCTTGTCTATGCTACATGAAGATGATAATCTGAGACAAGGAAACGTTGATAGCCAAATCCTGTGTACATTTCTTCCAGATGTAGTACTTGTTTTCTAGCTTTGATGGCTTTCTGTTCAATACTTTTGCACCAAACACGAACGGAATTTTTTGCTGAAGCCTCTCTTGCAGATCGCATAAACAAATAGTATCGCTAGCGAAGTCCTGATTCACGTATCATGGAGTCATGCTCTTCTTGTTTCATTTGCATTGCATTTGCCTATGTTCCCTTCCTACAATGCGTCGTTAGTTTGTTGCTCAACAATGCAGTCAACACGTTCGATCAACCAGTTGCACTGAGGTTCATTTTTCAACAACTGGAATATCGTGCATTCTATCAATGATGAATGCTCTTGCACTGATGGAATATCATGCATTCTGTCAATGATGAGTGCTCTTGCGCTGATGGAATATCATGCATTCTGCTCTTGCGCTGATGTAGATAAAAAAATAACCGAGCCAACCAATGCGTTTCTGGCACTCTTGTCAACGTTTCCGTCCGGAGTTGAACATCACTGCATGCATACTTTCAGAACAGATAGCAGGTAGCTGTGAGAGTAGCTTTGTTCTACATTTTGTTTGCTGGTGTATTATCGCTTATTATCAAACTAGTTAATATAATAACACAAATGTGAATCAGCTAGAGAATAAGAGTATTATGCAACTGTTGATTAACAATGATAATAAAGCTCCAATATACGTTATGGTTTTGTTATATTTCATTCTATAAAGTATTCTTACCGTTACAATTTTTTGTTTGTTTGATGTGTGTGATTTTGTTTTCTTCGCCACATTTTAACTGGTTCAATGAGAAGGAACACGCATATATATAAAAAAGTCATATTTTCTTTTTATCGTCTAGTATATGGCGAATGCTCGCCGTGTAGCAAGATCGAGGGAAATGTATGTTTCACGATTAGTCAATCATGAATAGTTACAGACGAAGGCGAGATAAAGTTCAACAGCTGCCGTGACATTTGACATGACTGCATCATCAAATAATATGTCTCCCGACACGTTTTCGTGATCCATGGAGAACAGATCGATTGGGTCAGAAAGAAATCAGTATATCAGCGTTTCAAGTGCTGGAGAGATCGGTCACAATCAATTCCACTTCAAATGGAAACGCGTCATACATGGAGTATGTAACCCAGTCCAACTAACGTCCGCATTCAATCAAAGTACTGCAAAATCGTTGACTGTGTTGACGATATTAGGCCTGTGTCACTACCTAGGATAATCCTCTATCGCTATGTATGGGGGCTATTTATTTCTCTTTTCAGTCATGAATCGTGGACAGTCTTACATGTCAGCCATTCACATTGTCGCCTGTCAGGAAAATAATGTGCGTGTCTACCCTTTCTTACAAGCAACAACTCTTCCTGGCACATAATTACTCTACGTTGTATGTCAACAAGTCTGTCAATTCAATTCAATTCAATTCAATTATTTTATTTAACGAGGGTATACACTTGTACAATAAAAGTCCATCAAACAGAGTATCCAGCCACCACGGAACCGACACAATATTGATTGCTTTCTGATTCCACAGTACTGTCGTACGATTCCTCATTGTTTTCTATTTCCACGGGTAGCATATGGTACAACTTATGGAATATGAATATTCAAACGACTACAATGTATGTCTCTACAGTTTTGTCTTACAGATCGAAAGTAATATAGTGGATGTATTAAACAGCGAACTTTGTTTATACGATTTTGTGCACAGTAACAGTGGTATCATTGGACGTCAAACGTTCAACCTTCAACCTACCTTGACATGATATGATGTCAATGAGTCGTCGTTTGGTGTGGATTCTCAACAACAACAAAATACTTTTCTCTCACAGTGGTCTGTGGCCGAGTGGTTAACGCCTTTGACCTGCAATCGATAGCAGCTAGTGGGTGCAGCGGTCGAACCTGCGCTGTCCTCGAGTAGCATCCTTGAGCAAGGTGCACAACTCACATAGCTTCTTCCCATCCTGCGGGTGCCTGAGAGGCATCGATGGCACGTTGTGGTGCGATGAACCCTAGCGTGTTGTCATGAGCCGGCATTGGGTTGGAATTCTCCACAGGAAGTGAGGTTAGTACTGCTGCCTAAATGTGTGCATGTTATCTAGTTCTTACTGACTTAGTGGCCAGGTGCCAGTGAAAGACTGAGCAATTGGCCCAGTGACCAGGGCGTGAAGTGTAAAGCGGTTAGAGACCCATACACAGTCGATACGTCGCTATATAAAACCTCACCTACATCATTACATATTCCCTCTGTGGGTTGCGGGTAAGAACAGACCTACAGCGTTGCGTCACACACTTTTAAAAGGCGAATCACTAGGAAAATCGATATGCTATTTACTCTTATTCTAACCAGCTCAAAGACCTTTGATACCCTACAAATACTGATAAGCTGTAAAACTACGTGTCGACTGAATGATCATGCATGGCTTCAGCGACCATGATAAGATACTCATCAAGCGAGCAGCAGGTCATGCACTGTACCTGGAAGTGAGTGACAATTGACGACTGTGTATATCTGCCTGCATCTGAAAGACTGCTAGCGTTTTGGCAAGAAAAAGTATGTCGCTGCTTAGAGTGTTTCCATGATATGCTGACTATTAGGGCCAGTGCTGTTTTCAGCATATCATGGGAAATGACCACATGATGTGTAATAGCCACACGTGTTTTGTTCACTTTAGGAATGTGCTCATTGTCGCTACAACTGTGACAATTTCAAAGTAAGGACCGTGTATTGTTGTATCATTCTTCTATTCAAACTGACATAGAAAAACAAATCATGTCTGAAAACAAACAAACAAACAAAAATACTGTGTCTGCCAGAACTCTACATAAATTGCACCTGGTTCAAAACAGTACAGAGTCTTTGAATTCCACCATTTAGTCATGTTTTCCTCTCATAATACTCAGCCATGTTCCAGCATTAATTTGCAGTAAGTTGGCATATGTCAGCTTTATTTCTCTACCTACCAAACCAATAAATCTCATTAATATAGTATTTAAATATCATTTATTTTAACGGTTCTTTTTTATAATTTACTGCATCGGGTTCATTTGATCTCGAGCACGGGTGATCGAACTGAATAAACTGTCACCACCGGTTACTTGCACCATCCTAACATTAACTCAACAACATTTGTCCTGCAACAAGCCTCTCCATTTACTCTGCACGGCTGTATGCGCTGAATCAGTGGAGAGAGAAAAGAGCCACGGTCTGCAGAAACGATGCTATCATCGCTTTCACTCGAGCGTAGTACGACGTCACAACTCGTGGTCGGCAAGCGTGCGAGTCAGACGACATGGCCGCCTCATGACGCGCTCCAGAGTTGCCCGGATCAGCGGGGAGTTGGCGCCAGGTTCGGCGGGATCGATGGCCCTGTCGCCAGCGCACTGATCGCCCGCCACCGCCCGCCCTAATCGATAAGTAACGAGGCAGTCTGACAGGCCTGCCTGGCCGAGTGAAGCCAGGGAAAACGCAGAGCCCATAGAGCTGTTGGAGAGATTCCATGGGTCAAGTGCATTAATTATGGAGCTAGCTTGCACGCAGTTGTGTAGATGAAGAAATGGAATAAAATATGGTAAAGGAGGAGAGGATGGGAAGAGAGGAGAGAGAATAGGAAGGGAAAGGAGAGGATGGGAAGGGAAATAGGGAGAGAGAAAGAAGAGGGATGGGGTTAGGGAGGGAGGGAGGGAGAGAGGGAGGGAGAAACATAGACAGAGAAGAACATACGTGCGCGCGCGCGCACACGCACACACACACACACACACACACGCACACACACACACACACACACACACACACACACGCACACGCACACACACACACACACGCACACGCACACACACACACACACACAC